>SNQJ01S0092543.1:0-26303 GCA_010110895.2 Picea sitchensis
GATGGCATATTCATTTAAACACAACAAACTTGGATGTATAATTTCCATTTTTTTCTATAATGTTCGTGTTATGGCTTAATTCATATATATCATTAGTTGGATATAGTTGAATATGAAATAAATTAATTTATATATAAATTGATATAAAAAATAGGGTTAGGGTTATGATAATAATAAATAAATAAAATTGATGCCCTTAAATAAATATATAAACCCGATGGCCATAAACTTAAGGTTGTCAATTAAGTACTCGATTGGGTTTAATTCAAATTTAATTAAAATTAATCAAAATTAATGTCATTAAAGTATAGTCTTAAAATGTTATATATATATAATTAATTGTGTTTTTGGTATAATAAGGGATTTGATGCACACCAAAGGTGTAAGATAGAGTAATTAGCGAGTGTGTTATAGGGTTGGCATAGATAGCAAGGTAATAAAGTTAGTAGCTTATCCCGATGAAGTTACCAAGCTTAGAGGCTTTCGACCTCGACCTTTAGCCACTTACCATACAGGAGTAATGTTTGTTTACAGACAAGTATAAAGAACTTACACATAACCCTATGTTTGCAAGTATAAGTTTGAGCAAATGTGGAATGCCTTAAGCTCTTTGATCCGGATTTAGGAGAGGAACAAACTTATTAACAGACTAAATACAATAAACACAGAGATATGGAGAAAAACATAGATATTCAGTGAACAATATCTTCTATCGAATAAATGAAATAGGCTAAAACTGTAAAACTACAGAACTGAAACAACTTTCTCGAATGGTGGTAGCTATCTCTGAGAAGAGATGTGGTTGCTACGCGCATCTGTCTAAGAAGAATGATTACAATGAGGCTCCAGAGGCCTTTTTAACATTACTCATGAATTCCAAAACCATATACATCCAAAAACCTAACCCTAGGAGGTGAAATGCCAAAATTCATGTGGGCCCTGATGGGTAAGTTGGTACCTCAACTTCTCGGGATCGTAACTTTTTCATACAACCTCCATTTTAGGCACGTGATAGCCTGTTGGAAAGGTCTTTTCAAGAAATACACATTACGTCGTCAAAATCTTACTTCATTTATAGTTTGACTGTGGAAAGCCAAAAAACACGGCTTAGGGCCCCAAAACGACCCTAGAAGTAGAGAAAGATGTGATGACATGAAAACATCCAAAATAAATCAGTTGGATTAGGTGGGAGGCCACTAGTCTCCCCTTGGAAGATGTGTAGGGCTTCAGACAACCCCAAAATTGTAGAACCCACAATTACAAAGAAGTGCAGAAGAATGTGTTGAACTAAAAGCTATCGAGAGGAGTCATTTGGAATAGGTGGGTGGCCACCAATATCCACCTGGATCAGTCCTCGCCCCTTAGGAAGCAATGGTCTCCATTGCATTGAGTTCCCCCATCAAGTGAAGAAACTTCTGTTAAATTTATCCCTACGTGAGCCACTTGCCTTGGTGTAGGAGTTTCCATGTCTTGACAACCCAATAAAGTTGGATTCTTTGTTGGTGAGTGACCTTGACCTATGTGTCCACTATCTAATCAGTGGATTCATGTTCCATCCAATCAGGGTTGAGCTATGTTGGTGTCAATTGTTCTGCAATCTATGAGGTGTCCAATAATGGTGGAAAATATGGTCAAAGGAGGTCCACATTGAACATTGGGTGCAAGCCAAGGAATGGTGGACTGTTGAGCTCAAAAGCATTGCTACCCACAGCCTTGGTGATACTGTAATACCCATAGCGAAGTGGGAAGAGCTTCTAATGGTCCCATGTAAGACGCTCTTTATATAAATGTAGACAAACCTTGTCTCCCACCTAAAACTGGTGTAGTACCATGTGTTGATCATGGCATTGCTTGTACTTAGCATTGGATTTCTGCAAAATCTCATGGACCTGTTGGCGGATGTGTTGAATCTGCTCAATGAATCTAGTGGATTTTTCGGTCTCTAACTAAACATGGGAATATTCTGGCTATGTGGTTGCAAGAGGTAGTGAAACATCAATGGGACCCGAGGGTTGGAATCCCAGCCCCACCTAAAATGGGATATGGTCGGTGGAGCTATGGAGAGCCCTCTTGTAATTGTGTTGAACATAGGGGAGACTCTCATCCCATGTACGTGGATGCTTAGAGTTGTACATGTGAAATATGTGCACAATCATCTGATCGATGACCTTTGTTTGGTTGTCAGTTTGGGGGTGGAAAGAAGTGGATTTAGTGAGCTTGGTGTCCAACAGTGACTAGAGACTCGACCAAAATGTGCTAAGGAACCTTATGTCCCAATCGGAGATAATGGTCTTTGGTATCCAAAAATTGACCCACACTCGTTCGAAGAAGAGCTTGACAGTATCTATCATTGTGATGTTCTTCTTGCAGGCTGTGAGGATGGACATCTTCGAAAATTGATCAACTACCACAAATACACAATCATTTCTTTTCTTGGTGGACGAAAGGATGAACATGTAATCCATCAAGATGGATTCCCAAGGTTTCTTGAGAGTAGGAAGAGGGGTGTATAAGCCTTGCTTCTTGATGGTTGGCTTGGAAATGGCATAGGCAGTGCAAGATCTGATATACTTGCTAACATCCTGTCAAAATTTCGGCCAATAAAAATGTTTATGTAGAACAGCCACAGTTTTCTCCATTCCAAAATGTCCTGCCATCCGACTATAGTGGGCTTCCCAAATCATCCTTGCACGCTCGTTTGCAGGAACACAGGGATGGCCCAGATGGAATAATAGTCTGTCTTGAATGTGAAAATTAGTGACATTCGCACATGTACCCAAGAGATGATAGGTGGTAGCGAAGTCTGGATCTTTCTAATAAAGTTGGGGCCACTCATATGCCTCATGTCCACAGGAATGGATCACAGTGGTGAGTGAAGCCATGGGAGGTCAACTGAGTTAATCAGCAACACGATTTGTGCTCCCTGTCTTATACTTGAGGTTGAGATGGAAATGTTGTAGTTAGGTAGACCACTTCTGATGGCGATCGTTCTGCAACTTCCCCTGTGTCTGTATGAACTGCAAAGGCTTGTGATCAATGTGGATGATTGTATCCTTTCCCAGAATGTAATGTTTTCATTGACGACGGGCTTGTACAATGGAAGACATTTCCTTGTCATAGCTGGGGTATTTCCAGACAGTATCTGAGAGTGTCTCACTATGGTATGCCACCACATGATCATGCCTCAGAGAATGGTGCCTACAACATAGTCAGATGCATCAGTCTCAATATCGAACGGTTGTTGTAGATCAGGCAAGGAGAGCGTTGGAGCTGAAAACAGGCGATGATTCAGATCATCAAATGCTCATTATTGTTCCTTCCCCCATGCAAAATTTTCCCTTCCACAGCCCTTGGTCACTTGGCTGAGGGCCCATGCAATATGGGAGAATACCAACATGAACCGTTGATAGAAGTTGACCAGTCCCAAGAAGATCTAGAGATCGGTTAGTGTAGTCGGGGATGATCAGTCACGGATGACTTGGATCTTAGCTGGATCAACATGTACCCCATGCTCATTAACAATGTAGCCCAAGTATTGGACCCTGTTCATGCCAAAGGATCATTTTCCCAAGTTGTCATATAGCTTGCATTGTCACAAAGTGCTCAAAACCTATTGAATATGCGACATGTGCTCCTCCCAAGTTGTGTTGAAGATGGGGATGTCATCCAAATATACCACTACAAAATAGTTGGTGAAGGGTCTCAATACATCATCCATCAACCTCATGAAATTGATTGGTTCATTTGTTAAGCCAAAGGGCATGACAAACCATTCGAATAGAGCTTCTTTAGATTGTAAAGTTGTCTTCCATACATCAATTGGTTCGATGGGAACCTGGTGGTAGCTAGACTTTAGGTCAATCTTACTGAAGAAATTTCCCCCCTTGAGTTGGTCAAGAAGGTCATCAATTCTGGGAATTGGGTATCGATTCCTAACTGTGATTTTGTTTAATGCTCTATAATCAATGCAGAATCACTAGGTCTCGTCCTTCTTCTGCACCGGTACAATCGGGCTTATGCAAGCGGAGGATCTAGGTCTGATGTGCTCCTTTTGAAGAAGCTCTTGGATCTAATGCTTCATTTTTTCATTTTCCATCAGTGAGTGATGATAGACTGGTCCATTAGGAAAAGGTGCACCAGGGGTTAGACCAATTGGATGCTTCACTTGGCAGTGCGTCGGTACCCTGGTGGGTGAGGAGAAGATGTCTTTGTACTCTTCCATGATCCCGTCCACTTGCTTCTGCTGCAAAGAGAGGATCTTTGTAGAGGCCACAGATTTGTTGGCAACCTTATGCTTACTATGAGCACGAATCACAAAGAAGATGAACTTCCCAGTCTGTGAAATAACCTTACTGCATTTCTTAGCAGAGATTAAATAAATATCGGTAGGCGGTGCTACCTTTGGTATCCTGTACAATTTTCTACCCAAAGTAATAATAACACTACGGGGTTTAGACTCATACACAACATGATGCTTCCACAAATATGGTTTTCCTAAAATAACATCACAAACTTCAAGGGTAGCAATATCACACAATACCTCGCCATTGAAAGGCTTGATGTCATAGGGAAGACGACACTGTTGGGTGACATGGAGATCTCTTCCTTGGTGAAGCAAGTTGATGGTGTAGGGTTGCGGGAGCAGTGTCATTGGCAGATCTAGCTACTTGACAACCTCTATTGAGATAAATTTCTTCTGATTGTCGATATCGACAATGAAATGAAGTGGATCCCCCTTTACCCACATCTGTGACTGAAATAGGCATTCCCCTTCCTCTGGTTCTTCTAGTTCACTTGGATGGACTTTGGTGGTAGCAATTGTGGCATTGGTTTCAGAATCAATAATCCGCTTCCCTCCTTTTTTATTTGATTCATAATCAAAATCGACCTCTGACTCAGAAGCCTTCATCTTGGCCACGAGTGACTGCTTGGAGAGGCATTATTCGGTGTTGTTCCAAGATATTTTATGGTATTCACACAATTTTCATGTGTCCTTATTCATCTTCTCATTACCCTTCTTGTGTTGCGGCTTGGATTGGTTGTCCTGAGAATGACCATATTTTCTCTGTCCCTTATTGTCTAGGTTGGGGCCACATTTTCCCTGCTTCGGCTATGAGGATTTTGCAAATCGAAACTCTCGCCTCTTCTACTTAAATTTATGCTCGATCTTGACAGCATATCTATAATCCATACCTAATGAGGCAATATCCAAAAAATCCATTTATGTTTGAATGTATCTATGCAAATAGCCATGGTATTTGATCACCAAATGTCACTCAGAGTCTTTGATACCCAATTTGGTGCACATGGTATGGAAAATATTAGTGAAATATGGTACTGTCTGGTCCCTTTCCTGACGCAGAGTGGTCCATCTAGTGTACTGGTCCTCATAGCTTCCAACAGGGTAGTATTGTTATTTAATGGCATCCCAAAAGGAATCCCATGTAGGGGTGACCGCAAATATTGTAGATTACTCTATGGCCCTTTTCTCAGAGTAAGTATCCCACTAGTCCTTAACATGGGGGACGACCTTGAGGAGTGAAAAAGTAATATTTTCCCTATCGAAAAAATTGTGGACCAAAAAATACCCTTCAAGTAGATTCAACCATTTATCTACAGAATCTGCATCTATCATTCCTTCAAATAATGGAATATCAAAATTTACTTGTACCTTGAAGGGTGTTTCATGGCCGCTTGATGAAGATGCTTCTCCTGTGGGAAGCAGTTGAAGGATCTACGCAAAGTTGTCCATCGTTTTGTTCCTTTTTCGGGCAAGGGATTCCTCGAGCAACATTTTAAAAGGATCTCCTGCTCCATAATATTTTTTTCACCCCCCATGGGTTTTTGTCGGGCTTGGCACATCTGATTTTGCAAAGGCTCAATTGGTTCGAGTCCCAATTTCTTGTACCCAGATATTGTCAGGGACAAGCACGAAGAAAAATAAATGAAGAGCAGACTGCTCTGATATCACTGATCTAGATTTAGCAGTGTAACGAGATGATTAATAGGTTGAATATAATAAACACATAGATAAGGAGAACAACTCAGATATCCAATGAACAATACCTTCTATTGAATAAATGAAATAGGCTGAAACTGTAAAACTACAGAACTAAAACAACTTGCTTGAATGGTGGTAGCTATCTCTGAGAAGAGATGTGGCTTTTATGCGCATCCGTCTAAGCAAAATGATTAAAATGAGGCTCCAAAGGAATTTTTAACATTACTCATGAATTTCAAAACCCTATATATCCAAAAATCTAATCCTAGGAGGTGAAACACCAAAAGTCATGTGGGCCCCGATGGGTAAGTTGGTACCTCAACTTTATGGGGTTGTAACTTTTGCATATGACCTTCGTTTTAGACACGTGATAGCTCGTTGGAAAGGTATTTTCTAAAACTACAAATTACACCATCAAACTCTAAATATTTCTACAATTTGACTGTGGCAAGACAAAATAACAATGTTTAGGGCCCAAAACGGCCCTGGAAGTACAAAAAGATGTGATGACATGAAAACATCCAAAATAAGCGAGTTGGATTAGGTGGGAGGCCACAAGTCTCCACTTGGAATATGTGTAGGGATTCAGACATCCCCGGAAGTGTAGAACCCACAATTACAAAGAAGTACAAAAGAACGTGTTGAACTAAAAAATGTCAAGAGGAGCCAATTGGAATAGGTGGGTGACCACTAATATCCACCTGGATCACTCTTCCCTGATAAGCATTTGGTTTAATGCAAATTCAATTATTCAATATGGTTAGGACTCGGGGAAATCGAGATCAAGGGGCATCGTTGCAAGGATCACCAACTTCGGCATTGCCACCACCATCGCCTGAATTAGCTCTCATTTTGCGCTCCTTAGAGGCTATTAATGAGACATTAAATGGAGGCTGGTCATAAGATGTCGAAGTGGAACCCCCGCCATCTGGATTGGGTAACCCTGAAGCATCGAGGGACTCAAAGGGAGGGCCTCCACTTGGGGACATCACCAGAGAACTACATAATATAAAACTTCCATATTTTGTTGGGGATCATGCAAGTGAACGCACAGAGGCATGGTTGGAAATAATTACATGATGTTTCGCCTTAAGAGACTATGCTTCCACATAAAAGGTGAAGATAGTGATCTTTCAGTTGAGGGACAATGCCTTGAAATGGTGGCGTAATCTGGAGAGGCAGTTTCACCTTACCCCAGACACCGTCTCGTGGGATATTTTTGAGGAGAGGTTCCAGAGGAAATATTTTCCTGCTTACTATGAGGAACATCAGGTAGGAGAATTTCATGCCCTAATTCAGGGAAACAAGACGTGGAAGAGTACGAGATCAGGTTCATGGAGTTAGTAAAATCTGTCTTGTACATGGATATCGATCAACGACAAGTGGAATGCTTTGTGTATGGGTTAAACCCTAAGATAAGGGCCATGGTAAGGATGTGGAAACCATAATCAGTAGTAGAAGCAACTGAAAATGATCGTTACGCGGAGGAGCATATGAGATTAAATGGAGGTATGATACAAACAATTCCATAGCATCCTGGATTCGTGGGGAAGGCCCCTAGGACTTTCTCTAGGGGAGGAATATCTAGGCTACCTCCTTCTGTAAATAGAGTCACACCTAGAGCAGTTAAAATAGGTATTTCAATGGCAGCGAGTGCAGGATCTCACTCATCGCCAACGATGCAAGCAGGTCCATGACCTTCTCAGGGATAAACAATTAGGGGTAGGGGCTCTAGGGGGAGGAACTCATTCCAGAGGCCTTCATAGAGAAGAACCCATGTTCCACCCCATGTTACTTGTTGCGGGTGTGGAGGACCTCATTACCAGCGTGACTTTCCAGAGTCACAAGCAGACCTTATGCATAGAGAAGGAAATCCCCCGATGTGAAGAGCGAGTAGTAGCCACCAAATTTATGCAGTGGTTAATAACTGCCAAGAAGAGAATCAATCCATTGTGGTGGAGTCATTAGGTATGCTAAATCATGTCAATGTTAAAATTTTATTTGATTATGGTCCTACAGATAGTTTATTTTCACCTTGTGCATTAGAAAAGTGTGGGTCGTCAACCTATGAGCACGATGAATTTAAACAAGTCGAGATGGCTTCGAGGGAAAAAAAAATGATAGGACCTAGTATCAATAATTTTATAGTAGACCTGGGAGTTTGTACTAATAGGTTGAAGGTGTATGTCACTTCTCTAGGGACATATGACCTAATCATTGGAATGGACTGGTTAGAACTCCATCGAGCTATGGTAGATTGTTTCACGAAAAGGGTGCTTTGTGTTGACGATGAAGGAAGATCAGTAGAGATCCACGGTGTACGGAGGAAGGTGTCTCTACATTTTATATCACCCATGAAGGTTAAACGTTGCATGAGGCAAGGTTGTCGATTATATTTAGTGGAAGTAGTCAATGAAGGGAAAGGACCCTCAATGGATCAGTCTCCGGTATTGTCAAAGTTTGAGGATGTTTTTCTAAAAGAGTTTCCAAGGTTACCTCCTGAGAGGGAGCTTGATTTTACCATTGAGCTAAAACCTAGTGTGGAGCCAATTTCCAAGACACCATATAGGATGACGGCGCTGAAACTTTGTGACTTGCAGATGCAGTTGAAGGAACTACTTGACTTAGGGATAATAAGGCCTAGTGTCTCACCTTGGGGTGCACCAATAATGTTTTTCAAGAAGAATGATGGTTCATTATGACTGTGTATATATTACAGGGACTGGAACCATGCTACAGTGAAAAATAGGTGCCCAATTCCACGTATAGATGATCTCTTTGATCAAATGAAAGGAGCATAAGTTTTATCAAAAAATGATTTGCGATCAACGTATCACCAGTTAAGGATTAAGGAAGGCGATATTCCTAAAACTTCCTTTCGAACTTGGTTTGGGCATTACGAGTTCATTGTAGTACCTTTTGGTTTGACCAATGCACCTGTAGTATTCATGAGCCTCATGAATGGTGTATTCTGAAGGTACTTAGACCGCTTTGTACAGGTCTTTCTGGATGATATCCTCATCTATTCCAAGAACTAAAGAGAACATGAGGAACACTTGCGAGTGGTGTTGTCATGCCTTAGAGAGAAAAAATTGTATGGAAATTTTTTGAAGTGTTCATTCTTCTAGAAATATATTCATTATTTAGGTCATATCATTTTCTGTGAAGGAATCTTTGTTGACCCAGAAAAGGTGAAGGCCATTATGGAATGGCCAGTGCCGAAAAATTCTCATGAGGTGAGAAGATTCATGGGGCTAGCTAATTATTATCGGAGGTTTGTGGAGAATGTGGTTGCATATGACTTGAGCAGGAGACCATGTGTCTTCTCCTTGGTACCGTTAAAAGTTAATCAGAGGGAGTGAGTGTTGGGGCAACTTCTTGGATATAGTTGGTATTTAAAGGTTACTTCAACCCTCCAGAGTGGGAGGCAATTAGATCCAAAGTATGAAGGATATATCCTAGAATAAAATGGAGTATTAAGATATCAAGGAAGGATGTACATCCTCAAAGGTGGGGATATTTGAAGCATAATACTCAAGGAAGCCCATAGAGCACTTTATTGTGCACATCTGGGTCTGAAGAAAATGTACGCAGACTTGACGAAAATTTTCTTATGGGTAGGCATGAAGCGTTATGTAGTCCATTTCGTCGCCATGTTCCTAGAGTGTCAACAAGTGAAGGTTGACCACCACCACCTGACAGGTCTCCTACAACTACATGATGTTCCTATGTCCAAGTGGGAATTCATTTCTATGGATTTTGTTGTGGGATTGTCGCTCACATCACACAGACACAATGGCATTCTTGTGATAGTAGATAAGTTGACCAAGAGTGATCATTTTATTCCAGTTAGAGACACTTATGATGTCATTGATGTGGCACATGTGTTTATAAGTGAAGTCATCCATCTGCATGGGTTACCCAAGAAGATCATTTCAGATAGGGACTCCTGATTCACATCTAGGTTTTGGAAAATTTTGTAGTCAACGTTTGGAACTCAGTTGAACTTAAGCACAACATATCATCCCAAACCAGATGGGAAAACTAAGAGACTAAATCAAGTTATGGAAGACATTCTTAGGATGTATGTTATGGATAATCAAACCCATTGGGAGAAGTACCTACCTTTGGTAGAGTCCACCTACAATAACATCTTTCATAGCTCCATTGGAATTCCACCCTATGAAGCTCTATATGGAAGGCCATGCAGGACACCATTGAGTTGGGAAAGGTTAGAACATCGAGTGACAGTTGGGCCATAATTTATTCAAGAGATGGAGGAATAGGTGATTCATATTAGGAAACGACTAAAGGAAGCATAGGATAGAAAGAAAATTTATGTTGATGCACATAGGACTGACCAAATTTATAAAGTGGGAGATCAAGTTTTCATTCGTATCATACCTAATAAGAGTACCATTCGATTCAAGAAGGGGACAAAGTTGTCGCCTCGATTTATAGGACCATTCAAAATCCAAGAGCGAATTGGACCTATTTCCTATCGTTTCATATTGCCACCCCACTTGCATAAAACTCATAATTCTTTTCATGTATATGTTCTACGTCATTATGTTGCTGACGAATCTCATAAACTGAATTGGAAGGAATTGTAGGTATCGGATGCGAGAACCCTCATGGTTGAACCGTTATGCGTATTGGACCGTAGGGTCCGACATCTCAGGAATCGTCTGGTAGACCAAGTTAAGGTCGAGTGGGACAAGTATAGCCCAGGATATGCTACTTGGGAGGATGCAAAGACCTTACGACGAGATCATCCCTCACTTTTTTTACCATCTCGAGAATATGTTTCCCGAAGGTTGGGTGTATGTAATGCCACCTTTTGACTTTGACAACTAGAACTACTTATGTCCTAATCATATTTTATTTGTTTATTAACGTGAAACTATTAATGATACACTTGAAATTTTAAACATATGGACCTATGCGAATATAAATTCTATGAAGGTTTATCATTATTTGAATTATGATGGATATTTTGCAACCTATTTCTAGCTTGAAATTTTGACATTTAAAGATGTTGGTATGTGGATACCGAAGTGTGTATATGATTAAATGCGCTTACATGATAAAAATGTATAGATGTGTATGATTTTGTGTTATAAACTAATCTGCAGGTTAAGGGGCTATGAAATAGCCAAAGGATAATGATAATAAAGGGTTGATGTCGTGGACATCGACCAAGAAACATTATGGTATGAATCTTTGTATGTAAAATTATGTTGGTTCAATTGCATTGCTATGATATGTGGACATGTGCAGGTTTTTGTGTAGCAAGACTGTCTGAATGTACTTCCTGAAACTGAAAATACAATGACAAAATCCCAGCAACATAGTGCCATTATATGGTCCATGGTAGGGTGTTGACCCTAGTTCTATTAGGAGGGGTGGAGGCATTTCCCACCATGTATCCTCTGAAACATGGAGTCATGAGAGGATGGCGTTAGTTCACGCTCCCCTATATGTGTGATTATGATTTCCAGTTGCCTATTGGGGAAGCTTGGTCAAGAGAGTTGACACTTCCTCTTACGGGTTCTATCTAGAGTTAGGTCAATATAGTTGATGCTCCAAGATAGTTCAGCAGAGGAAGAATAAGGATGGAAGATGGAAGTAGGTTAGGGAGGAAGGATGACTAGAAGTAGTTGAGAGTGTGTGGATTTTTCACCTTATTGTAGAATTTCTTGATTTCCTCTTGTTGAAATTTTTTTTTAATATATATATATTTCTTAACTGAACTACAATTATCTAAGTGAATGTTGCTTGTGCTAAATTATTATAATTGAGGGATTTTGTGATCATTTTAAATGGTTAACTATCATTTATGAAATGAATGGCCTTGTTGTTTGGATTGGACGCATACAAGAATTGAATTAGTTGTGATAATTATTGTCATTAATACATGTGTGATTCATGTATGTGCTAGCTACGCATGCATGCCTTGCATAGGTACACTAGTATGTATAAGTGTTTTAAATTGATGATGTTACTTATTTAATCTAGATGTAAGAATCATGTTTTATTTTCCTTGTATTGTAAATTACTATAACTTCGAGACAAACTTTCTTGAAGGGTGAGTGTATGTAACAACCCAACATTATTAATTAATGATTGTAATTTATTTAGGGTAAGTTATATTAATTATTTAAATAATTAGATTGAATCTTCTATTATGTTATTATTAAAAGGTAGGTGAAGTAAATAATATGGGATAAGGCAGGTGGGAATTAAATGGTGGGGGAGGATTCAAGAGAGGGGATAAGAAAGGAGGTTGGGAAGGGAGAAGGGGGATTAGTAGAGGAAGAGAGAATTGGAGAAGGGATGGAAGAAAAGGAAGTGGAGGGAAATTGGAGGAAGCTTTGGGGCTAGTGGACTGGTTGCTGGGATTTTGGGCTTGGGGGCTAGGGAATATAATTTCATGGAGCTAGGGAGCCAGAGAGGCTTTGTTCCTAGCTGGCTAGGAAGAAACAGTTTCAKGAAGGAAACTTYAGGCACTTTCAGGAAAGCATTCAGGCACGCACTTTCAACGGGACGACCTTCTTCTTCAAGAGCTAATTCTGAAATTATTATTTTTGTACTAAATTCAAAAAAAAATCAAGTTATATCATTTATATATATTCTATGTGATGTWTAGATTTTGTTGTTAAATCTTGCAACCARAATGAAAGAAATCCCCTATCATGGTCAAACAAAAATATAGGTTTACCCTAGCTTTAAAGGCTTTATGGTTGTTACATCTATCACCTTCTTACATAAACTAATTTTTTCTATACATGGGGTAGATCTCAAAAAACGTTAAAAGGAACATGAATAAAATTTAAAAGTATTGGGACATTATGTCACTAAATGGGGAATATAACAGAAATGAAATGACTACATAACGAGTACAATTTTAAAGACAATACAACACAGGAAAACTCAAACCAACCTTATATTCGTCTTTTTTGGATACAATCCATCTCTCTTCGAACAACTTGTCAAAAGACTCATAAAACATCTGAAAACAAAACAAATTTCAAGTGTTTGAATAGCACTAATATCTTCATGATAGGGATATATCTAGAGTCCTACAACTTGAGGGTGAAATTCAAACTTGGGTTAAACAAATCAAGATAAAACAAGGGGAAATGCCTTAGATCAATCACCCAGTGTAGTACCATAGTGAATTTACTCGAGACCTAACATTACAATATGTTTGAAACAATACTTTAAAAAACACAGATCAACATTATGACATCGATAAGTTACCGATTCAGAGACTGAAATGAGTACATTCAATGGTGATATCAGGCAGAGCACAGACAAGAGCTATGGAATATTTCTTGTTGAATTGATACTCTAAAAGAGAACCCATAACAACAAGATATGACATCGATAATTTATCAGTTCAGAGGCTGAAACAAGTATGTTCAATGGCGATATCAGGCAGAGAACAGAGAATAGCAATGGAATCCATCATAGATCCATCAAGATCAGTCAAAATGACTCAGTTTGGAGTCGGTGAAAGAGAAGACATGTGGAGAGAATATTGGTTGATGGTTGATAGACAAATGTCAATTTTTTATAGAGTTTGGACAGACAATGAAGGCCCTAAAGATGAACCTCCCCTTAAATAATACCTTCGGTGTAATTAAGAAAATTATATTAAATTTTCTTTAAAATAAGAAAATTATATTAAATTTTCTTTAAAATATTATTTTTATATGAAAGTATTAAGATTGGTGTGATGAAATTGGGTTATTAAAATTTTACAAATTTATTAATTCTAAGGCGTTTAGAGGTTAGTCCAATTACTAGTTTCATTATATATATCATTTCCGTTTATTTTTTAATTTCATAATAAAAAAAGTAATTTCAAATATTAAAAATAGAACTTATAATTTTTTAACAGTATTTCCATTCTTATTATTACCATATTAAATTGTTATTATAATAATACATACTTTTCTTATTATACCTTCCACGCCAGGTATATAGTGATCAATATGGCTTTGACTTCATATTAATTAACAATAGACTATAAATTTCATCAGCTTTTCTAAATTTGAACATTACACTTTTTCATTTTATTATATTTTTTAAATATTTAAACTATTTTTCTTCATTGCTATTGGTTGATCATTTCAATCTCTTATTACAGATGTGGCAGTAGCATTTGAAGCACTATTTAATGTTATTAAATTTTTTAGTTAGGTTATGTACCACGTGCTTTTCACTTGAAGAAGTAACTGAGGTAGCCGAGAAAGTAAAGGCTATAAAGGATATAACAACAGAGCGAGTAGCAGAGGGAAAGTAAACATTTTAATAAAATTAGGGAAAGTAAATAGTCCAGGGGTTAATGCATGCTTGTTGTTAAGCAAGCTCATGGAAGAATATCATATTTTCATATATAGTATTGAATGTAGATGTATAGCTTTTATTTTATTATAACTGCATAGCGACAGAGGCCATACAACCTTGTTAAATTTAACATTAAAATAATATATTTTTATTTTTTTAATAGTATTTACCAACTATCCTTGTATAATTAAGGTTGTAGGTTGTGTATATAAATTTGTAATAGTATTCCATTCTTCTTATTACCATATTAAATTGTCATTATAATAATACATACTTTTCTTATTATACCTTTCCAGCCAGGTATACAACGATCAATATGGCTTTGATTTCATATTAATCCATATTAAATTGTCATTATAATAATACATACTTTTCTTATTATACCTTTCCAGCCAGGTATACAACGATCAATATGGCTTTGATTTCATATTAATCAACAGTTGATTATAAATTTCATCATCTTTTTCAAAGTTGAACATTACACTTTTGCATTTTATTATATTTTTTAAATATTTAAACTATTTTTCTTCATTGTTATTGGTTGATCATTTCAATCTCTTATTACAGATGTGGAGGCTGCATGTGAAGCACTATTTAATGTTATTAAATGTTTTAGTTAGGTTTTGTACCACGGTTTTTTTCACTTGAACAAGTAACCGAGGTAAGCGAGAAAGTAAAGGCTATAAAGGCTATAACAACAAAGCTAGTAGTAAATGGAAAGCAAACATTTTAATAAAATTAGGGAAAGTAAACAGTTTTGGGGTTAATGCRTGCTCGTTGTTAAGYAGGCTCAGAAAGAATATCATATTTCCATATATAGTATTGAATGCAGATGTATAACTTTTATTTTATTATAATTGYATATCAATAGATATAAGCTGCCATGCAATCTTGTTAAATTTAACATTATAATAATATGTTTCTATTTATTTTAATAGTATTTAMCAGCTATCATTGTATTAAGGTTGTARATTGTGCATGTCTATATAAACAAGCCACATGTGGCAATGTCTCTGCAGGCTGCCATATACCAAGGTTTTGATTTGATTTGTTTGGAGTCACCCCATTAATGCGGGCAGAGGGGTTCCTCAGAACTTGTGTGACCCACCTCTCCACTGAGCTCGACATGCAGATTATATATCTGTAACTTGCAAATCCAGGTACACTTACACCAAGGCTAGTTGCCACCTGGTGAATTCATGTTTTTTAATTATAATTATAAGTTTAAGCCACAAAGCATGGATCAACCAACTCAATGTATGTTTCTGGATCAATGACAAAATACCTATCACGAGGATCTTATTTTCTATGAGAAGGACACTCTGGATCTCGCTCATCATAAGGACCAGAATCATAATCCAGAAACGAGAAAAGGAAAGGTAGGTTTGTCCCCATCGTTTGCATTTTTTGTTTTAGATATTGACTGTCATGATATGAGATACAGAGGTGTTTCCATCAAAGAAGGCTCAAAAATTATTGAAGCTTCTCCATAAAAGTAATTATCTGTATGCCATAACTCTAAACTCCCTCGTCAGTTTCAAGCCATTTGTATGCACTTAAAAACACATAACAAAAATATACACAGAAGTACAATATTCAACATACAATCACCAGTATATTAAGAGCTCTATTAGTTGCAATGTAAAGAAAGTACAGTGTCTTCATCACCTATTTGAATGTGTGTGATAATTCACTTGTCATGATTCTCATGACCAACGAGTGATGAGTTCAAAGGATTAAATTTAAAGGGTCAACGATATTTGGAGTTTAATCAACTTCGAATTGGCCCATTTCAGAAGATAAATTTTACTTTTTCCTTCCCAAGAATTGGACAAGAACTCTTCAAACCTGAAGAAAAATGGATATTGTTTCCATTAAAATGTAAATCAATATATTATAAAATCCAACAGTCCTAAGCAGTGAAAATTTTCAGTTTTCTGCAACTTGATAATTGATGATTAAAAATTATGTATAGAGTTCATATTTACAATAACTGTACTTTGCATAAATATAAGGAAAATGAGGAAACAAACTTTGTAATGAAGAAATAAATGACAGACCTCCCATGATAACATGATGCTAATATGGATGAATCCAAAGATACGAGTTTAGCGACCCAATACAGTTGGAAACAGAGATCTAAACAAATTCACGTAGAGATGAGATGAATTCTCACACACAACTTAATTATTTGCTTCAAACAAGTTACATTTAGAGAGGAAATCTGGTTCAACAGATTAACCAGATTTCTAAACTTGTGCATATGAAATTGCTAAAATGATAATACTCTATTAAACAGATTTAGAATTAGGGATGAGGGATCTCGCCACCTAGGGAATTGCAGTGCGATGTGTTTGAGTTTGCATGTAAAATGCTTTTTGGATGACCGATCTCGCCACCTAGGATTAGATTTCAAAGAGGATCACTAAAGGCGAAAAAAAATGCAAGATATGCAAAGGTATATGTGAACTAACTCATGGTTTATTGATAAACAATTCATCTAAATTTTATGGAGTAATGAGGAGAAAAGTGGAATTTAATGTCTTTTGTTAGACATTGTGGCTTGAGAAATGTACAAGGTTCAAAGGGATATTTAAAGATTTTTAGAGAAAGTTTGATTGTATTTTTCTATTTTGGTAATTGGGCTTGAATCTCTTAGGGGAGAACCCGAGAATATGGATAGAGGAGAGTAGATTATTTAGTAGAGTGTTTTTCTATCCATTGGTTGTAATTGATGTAACTGTTGTCTGAAAAGAGAGAAGTTGTCAATTTAGAAAAGACTTGCCCCCTTAATGGAGTCACATGTCACCGGTAAGAGGAGCCAGCTGGAAAAAAAGCCGAAAAAGATGAAAAATATGCAAAGGTATATGTGAACTAAGTTATGTTATATGGACTAAGTGATTCATCTTAATCTTATCAACGAGGAGAAAAGTGTAAATTAATTTCTTTTGTTAGACATAGTGGTTTATGGAATGCACAAGGTTCAAAGGGATCCTTAGAGAAGAGTTTAATTGTATTTTGCTAATTTCACTTTGGCAAGACTGACATTACAAAACTTAGAGCAAAGCTCTCGACTTTATTCCTAATGAGTAGAGAAGGTGTTTTTATCAGATGTTATCACTTGATAGTAAGTGGTAGTATGGTGAGGGAATAAGTGATGGATTTCACAGGAAGAGCCATGCTACATCAAGGGTTCATTCTAACTGAATTTGTCTTGATTTTTTATACTGTGGGTTTATTAGCAATTGATTGTATAGGCTACCAAGAATTTGATTTTGAGGGTCTTTTCAGTAAGGTTTGTCAAAATATTGTTAAGATATTTTAATGTTTTCATACCCTTGAAAGATGTCAAAATATTTTTGAGATATTTTAGTGTTTTCATACCCTTGAACGATTATGCATGATAGGGATTTCAACTCAATTGTATTTTACTACCTGTTGGCAGCCCAACATATTTTTTAACTTTTCATATCAATTAAATGATCTATATAGCTGTCTAACTGGAGTCATGAATTTTTATTACTCTTCATGAGCAATTTTCAAAATGACAATTGTAAGTGGTCGCTTTTCCCTATTGTTTTTTCATGCTTCGTTCATGACTGAAAGCATGAAAACTTGTGACTGTATTACCATTCTATTTCAAAATTTATTAAAGGCAAATTGTTTCTACATTTTATTAATGAAGCCTTGTTCCTTGTTATGAAGACTATTCACTTTGTTTCGATTCCTTGAATACCAAATATGCTTGGGGATTGTAAGTTATGTCAACAAAAGACCTTTTGATNTCGAACCCACTATGCCTCACACTCATTTCCTTTTTAATGCTATGGTCCTGGCTTGTACTTTTTGAAAGGTGGCAATACGATTTGCAGTCAGCCATCATTTCCAAGACTGGTCTTGGGCTTTGCAAACCCTCTTCGCATGCATTTCAATTAACAGCCATCTTATCGTTATGAGTTTTTTGCTCATACGCCATTCACTATCGGTGTTTCTCGGGCTCGAGGTATGGCTCTGCTCTATTCTCACAAACCCTCCCTACGCGTTGTGCCTAATTGACTGTCCGTTAATTCAACATGGCTCCTGTAGTTAGAGTCGAACCTAATGGCATTCAAACTTTGCTCTTATATGACGATGCCAGAGAGGATATTGAGAGTAATGGTTGGCTCGTTTTCCTTAGAAAATTTCAGGGTTTCAATTTACAAACTACTCAGGAATTCGCTTTCTCCTTCGATGGGTGTAGAGCTAAGGTGGGTGATGTCCAACTTGAGGTGACAAAGGATTTCTTGAGTCAAGCTATAGGACTCCCTGCAAGTGGTCAAAGGTGGTTCAAAAATGAAAAGGTGGAAGAGGTTCCTTGAACTCTTCTCTTTACATCTTGGAAGATAAAAGGATGTGACCAAGGTATGCCCATCTCTTTACTCAAAGTTTGATGGCACGGTCTGCTTGTTGTGTTAAAACAATTTATCACCTGTGAAGGATGTTTCAGTCTTGTGTTTATGTACCATTTGCGTCTGCTCATGATTTTTATGGGGTTTCCCTTGAACATGTCGTATTATTTATTGAGGAACTTTATAAAATGGGCAAAAGGTATAGAAAGCAATGATCTGACTCGAGCCTCTTCCATCATGGCTTAGTTAAAAAAATTCTTGTGCATCAATTAGAATTGCAGAATGACAGTTGGGATTCATTCATAACCAGAAACGGTTATGGTAACCTTGATATGGAGGAGGTCGACAAACTCGTGGTTAAAGAGACTCTTGTCTACTCTACAGTGCCCCTCTCACCTACTCGGGCCTGTGTCTCAACCTCCTACAACAAACCCTTACCCGACCCAAAGGTTATTGAGCAGGCTCGTGAGCAAGTTTTGCACCCTAATGACTCTGTTAAAAATTTAAAGAAATCTACAGGCAAGATATCTAAAAGAAATGTTGATATAAATTTTAAGAACAAGAGAGTCGGGAGGCTGATTTCGAGGAGGCTTTGTAACAATTCGAACTCTCATGTGAGTTCGATCAGCATAATCGAGGTCCATGAGAGTTCGGACTAGGGATGATTTTAAGGATGGAAATTTATTTTTAAATGTAGAAACCTTGGCGAATCTTACTAATCCTTCATATGCCAACTATAAATGATTGGCGATATTTTTGTAAAAATATTCAAAGTTCTAAGGATTTTATATAGATTTTATAAAATTTTGGCTATTTTTAAGGTAAAATAATTTTATCCTATAGAATTTGGGCGAATTATTTTTAAAATAGCGAATCTCTTTTTTTGAAAAACCATGGAAAATTAGCCCATGAACGAAATTTAGCCCCTAAAATCATCACTGGTTCGAACTCCGAAATCAATAGGTCCCTCGCTGAAGAAGACCCTCATTCATTCGAGCCACACCTTGATCGGCCCTACAACTTTGTGGACAATTTACCTCCCTGTCTTAAACATAATGCAGAGTTTCCTGGTATTAAATTGGGTAATGAATCTAATGTCCGTGTGGAAGATGCTCCGGTTCAAAATCATGTTTGTTCCCAAGAGACCATCGCTCAGTCAAAGTGTGAAGTTTGTCGTTTCTAGATCGATAAATACTACACTGATGTACCCATCCTATAGTCATAGGTTAAGGCTCTCACTGATCAGATTAATGCCTTAACTAATAAAAACCATAGGCTCGAGTTTGTCTTTCAAAGAAAAGAGAAATGTGTGAAGACTACAGCCAATGTAATATTTAAGAATGTTGAGGCTACAACAGCCATAGTAAATTCCAAGATTGTCTGATATGATTTGATCTTACAATTGGAGGTATGATCCTTTTATCTTAAAATAGGATTATTTGTTAAAACTAGATTGCTTTGTTCTTTCAATAAATTGGATTTCATTTACTAAAATAACTAACTACAGAATCACAAGATTTTGTAACTAGTTATGTTAATTCGAAATTTGCAAATTAATGTTTGAATATGTATCTAAATCTTTCTATTTTTCCTTTTACTTTCAGGATATCCAGGAGTTCATGGTTACCAATTGATCTGAGGCATATTTGAGACTTGCTAGTCATGTCTTTGATACATTTTGCATGAACAGAAATAAACTTTTGTTAGCTTTAGAGGATTTAGTAGGATCTGGGTGGTTGTATCCCCCTTTTATTTTTGTAATCAATATTTGATCTCAGAAAAGGAAACAGTTGCCTTTCTTAAGGCTTTAAAAACCCATTATTTTTGTAATTACATCATGTTGGCCTGGGGCTAGTGGTGAACAAGTTTATATTCGAATTTTGGACATGACATGCGTTTACATTTCTGTCTTAGCTGTTTGTAAATGTTGTTGTTGTCTATAATTTGTTTATCTTGATTATTCGATGACTGTCGATAGATTTTGTCTTCAAAGATTATTATATCGTCAAGATAGTTTTTCTCTTACAGTTCACGATTTTATGCTTCAGTTATATAAAAATAGTGAATGATCATTCAATTCATATTATAAGGTTTACCTTAAACATGTTGATTGATTAAATGCAAGTTGTAACTGTCGGATTTATCTTATGCATTATTACTTGCAATCTCTTATATCACAGTTAGTATTCTGTGTCCTATCATTTTATCAATTAAATACACCAATTGATGTACAGTTTGGCGTTTATTCCAAACAGTGTGAAGATGCACAGCAGATTTATCTCGTGGATGGACTGATGTACGATTTATACAAACAGTTGGATGCGCACTCTTCAAGTGACCGATAGGTTAGTCTGTTCCTTTTATTTGTTTGTCTATTATAGAGATTCTTATATGTAGTGTAGTTTTCACTGTCTACATTTTATGTTTCAATAATAGTTTGATATTTGATCTTACAAATGCATATAGATTAAAAAACAAACCAAAAAGAAATAGTTTGTTTTGCTTTCTTTATCTACTTTCATCAAAAGATCCATTTTCACATTGATTTTTTTATGAGTTCAGATTAAAACTCATAATTTGTATATCTTGTATATATAAATTAGATAAACAGACCTATCATATAAATATTATTTAAATAAACTGTATGCACATATATATATTAGTAATTAGTAATTAGTGAGTTATTTTGTTTCTTTGTTTCATTTGTTTGTTTCTTCTAGGACTTTAGATTGGCCAACGGAGCCATTAAAAACCGTCAGAGTGAGTCAATCCAAACGGCTTGGGTTAATTAGACAACCTCGGACCGGATTCACTTTTACAGTTGACGAGCGGTCATTTTCGCCCGTCAACACTAGCAAAGTGTTCAACAAAATGTTTGTCGAAATACATTTGATGACAACTCTAAGGATGTTTTCCAAGTGTTTGATAAAATGTCGATAGATCCTAATACAAAGACAGAATTCTAGATCATGCTCAAGTCGCTTTCTAGGAATACTTTATGTTTGTGGTTGCATTCTCATATCTATGTGTCGGATCTAAAGCATAAATTGAAGTATATATTGGGGTTTTTGGTTTCCCAATAAAACTTACTTTATAAGTGTTAAAAATTATAGGATTTATTCCATCTTTCTAATTATCATATCTACAAATATTCAACTATTATCTTGTCACTATAATTGCATGGAGGAGTGGTGGGCACTAGGATGTCTTTTAGGGTTGCAATAAAAAACAATTATACCACTCCAAATGCTTCAAACCCTTCACCTATTTCTTTTTCTTATATAGTGGAGAATGTTGAGGAGGTGATGATGATGGAGATTATAGTGTCAAAGGTCAAACATCTACATTCACTATATGAAAAATATACATCTATTTGTTGATGTAATGGGTATTAGCCTCCTACATCGGCTTCATTTTAATGGATTTGTTTGTCTTGGACAAAGGATTGTGAGATCTTTCTTTGTTCTATTTTTTTCATTTTTCAATTCTATGATCATGTTGATTATCATACCTTTTTTTAGGAGGGTCCCTAGTTTTAGGGAAATGTAGGACTTTTTCTAACTCCTTGATTCTCAAATTTTGATCCAAATTCTATGTCAATTCCTAAAATGTCAATTTAGGTTCACCTTCCTAATTTTCCATTACATTTCTTGTATATATCATATTTTGAGGATATTGGGAAATCTTTGGACACTTACTTCAAATTAGATCTTTAGATATCTATGGTGGGATTACGCACATTTTCTCACATTTGTATTGAGATAGATCTTAGTAAGGATATTTTGGATAAAGTGCTTCTCAAATAGAAAATTTTCAAGACACTTGAGTCTTAGATTATGAGAATAAAACATGTCATTATCATATTTTTCATCTACCAAGACATATTGCATGCTACTTGGCACATGCTTGTGCTCATCATCCTAGGGAAACAGAGACCAAATCCAAATAAAAGAGCTAGAAATATATGCTTAATGATGATGAAAATAATGAGGATCATCAATCCTAAGTTCCAATAGGGGTGATCCAGACTATTTTGAGAATGCCATGAAAGAAGAAATATAGTATAGAACATAGAAATACAATGAAACCCAACTTATATTAATGAATAAGATACAAAAACATTGTAGAACACAAACTGGAAGAATGGGGTAGATTATCTCTAAAAAGAAAGAGATTTGGCTACGCTTCATTGACGATAAGTTTTACATCACACTCCATTGCATGCTTAAAGGGCCTCCTTCACCTCAATTATATATGAGAGAGTGAGAGGAGAACAATTCCCATGATTCATGTGGGATAAATTAATCTAAGTTTATGAAATTCCATAGGCATGTAAAACACTAGGACTTCCCAGGTGGTCACCCATCCCAGTACTACTCTAGCTCGAGTGCATTCAACTGTGGAGTTCTAATGGGATAGAAGATGGTATTACATTCCATTCCCTGTCAAAAGGGTGAATATCATGGTTTATCAAAACCATAGGATCAAGATCTAGGTTATTTTGGGAACAACATGAAGGAATAAATATAACAGAGATATAACAATGAAATATACAAAAATGTAGCAGAGAACATAGAAATATATTGAAAGCCAAATTGCATTAATGAATAAGATAGAAAAACATTATAGAACAATAACTGGCAGAATGGGGTAGATTATATCTGAAAAGAAAGAGATGGTGACTACACTTCATTCACAAGAAGCTTTACATCACACTCCACTGCATTCTTAAAGGGCCTCCTTCACCTCAATTATATATGAGAGAGTGAGAGGAGAACAATTCTCATGATGCATGTGGGATAAATTAATCTAAGTTTATAAAATTCCATATCCATGTAAAACACTAGGAATTCTCATGTGATCACCCATCCCAGTACTAATCTAGCCTGAGCATGCTTAACTGTGGAGTTCTAATGGGATCTGATGCATTAATGTTATGTTGTAGGCATGCACATAAGACCACTAGGAAATCATTACATGAGGTCTGTAATTAAAAAATGAAGATGGCATTACATTCCATTCCCTATCAAAAGGGTGAACATCATGGTTGATCAAAACCATAGGATCAAAATGTTGATTTAGTGGAAAAGGTGGTTGGTCCCCATTGTGTCAAGTTCCCTTAGGAGATGGGGAAAATTTTGCTGAATCTAAACCTTGGTGAGTTTCTTTCCTTGTTGAAGTAGATGTCCTACTTGTACTTTTCATGTGGAAGGATGTCATGAACCTGTTGGAGGTGTTGGATACATTCAACAGATCTGGTTGCATGATCTGCCTTGGTCTGAGTGTGGGAGGACTATGTTGGTGAAGATGCAGAAAAAAGAGCTATATCAATGGGGGTTGATGGTTGGAACCCCAAGCACACTAGAAAAGGGTCATGGCCAATAGAGATATGTTGAACATATGGAAGATTCTCATTTTTTTTGTGCTCCTCTATAATATCATCGAACTGCTTCTACTAGATACAAACGTCTTAGGCCAAGGTTGTAGTGGTCACAGTGACCTATTCACCATTGGACTGGATCATAAAGAGGGAAACATTTTTGGTCTGAGATATTAATTTGTGGCATTGTTTTTCCGAGATCAATGGAGTGACAATAGTCAAATCTACATCTGGTACCTTGTAGATCTTACCTCCAAGAGTAACAATGACATTGTGGGGCCGAGACTCATAGATAGCGTGACATTTCCACATATATGGTTGTCCTAAAATAATATCAGAGACTTCAAGTGGGGAAACATCACACACTACCTCATCCTTGAACAACATGATTCCATAGGACAGTCAACACTACTGGCTAACACAGATGTCGCATCCCCGACTCAACCATCTGATGGTATATGGTTGGGGGTGCGGTATCGTTGGAAGCATTAATCTATTGAAAACCTCGATTGAGATTAGGTTCCTCTGACTCACGTTGTCAACAATGAAATGAATTGGGGTTCCCTTTACCCACATCTATGAGTGGAAGAGGCATTCCCCCTCCTCAAGCTCCTCTGGTTCTTCTGGTTGTATTGTTGTGGCTGCGATGGTACCCGTGGGTTCTGCATCGATGATCTATTTCCCTTCATTGTGCTCTGAACCAAAGTCTGAGTCAGGTTTTGATTATTTTTCTTTGAGCTTCACCACCAATGATTGTTTCGAGTGACATTCATCAGTGTTGTGCCAAGGGATTTTGTGGAACTCACACCCCTTTATGGTGTCTTTCTTAAACTTCGTGTTACCCTTATTTTCATGCGTCTTGGACTGGCTCTCTTGAGGTTGGCCTTCCTTGTTGATCTATCTTTTTTTCTGTGAGTTAGTGTTTCTTTTTCCATGCTTCTGTTGTGGCGTATTTTCAAACTCAAACTCTCGCTTACTCTGTTGCTTGAATTTATGCTTGATTTTGACTACATATCGATAAGCAGTTCCCAGTGAGGAGATTTCCAAGAAATCCATATTTGTTTGGATGTACCTATGCAGACCACTGCGATACCTCAAAACCAGGTGTCACTCGGAGTCTTTGATACCCAACTTTCAGCATAATATGTTAGTGTACTATGGCACTGTCTAGTCTCTTTTCTGACGTAGAGTCATCCATCTCATGTACTAGTCATCATAATTTCCAACAGGGTATAACTCCTTCTTTAGGGCATCTACAAAGGCCACCCAAGTGGGTTCTCTCTCGAATGGTGTAGATTCATCCATGATGTACCTCTCCCAGTAACCTTCTCACCAAGGTTTGACATGGGGAAGGGATTTAAGGAGTGCGAAGGTGATCTTTCACTGTCGGGAAAATTTTGGACAGAGTAATGACCTTCTAGAAATTTCAACCATTTTTCTAGAGCATATGCATTTGTCTGGCCTTCAAATAAGGGTATATCAAAATTGACTTGTACCTTCAAGGGTGTCGCAACTTTGAAATGGTTGCTTGTTGAAGATGCCTTGGTTGTCGCCATTGATAGTCTTTGAAGGATCTGAGAAACAATTTCAATCATCTCATTCCTCTGTTGCATGAGGGCTTCCTCAAGAAATGTATTGAAAGGATCTCATACTCTATCATCTCTATTGAGACCCAACTCTCTATACCCCGACCTCGTCGAGGACCTATTCTAAGAAATTACAAGGAGCAAACTACTTTAATACCATTGATCCAGATTATTTTGAGAATGACATGAAGGTAGAAATATAATAGAGATATAACAATGAAATACACAAAAATAGAGCATAGAACATAGAAATACAGTGAAACCCAACTTCTATTAATGAATAAGATAGAAAAACATTGTAGAACACAAACTGGCAGAATGGGGTAGCTTATTTCTGAAAAGAAAGAGATTTGGCTACGCTTCATTCATAAGAAGCTTTACATCACACTTCATTGCATGCTTAAAGGGCCTCCTTCACCTCAATTATATATGAGAGAGTGATAGGAGAACAATTCACATGATGCAAGTGAAATAAATTAATCTAAGTTTATAAAACTCCATAGGCATGTAAAACACTAGGACTTCCCAGGAGGTCACCCATCCCAATACTACTCTAGCCCAAACGCACTTAACTACGAAGTTCTAATGGGATC
>SNQJ01S0092543.1:28276-52262 GCA_010110895.2 Picea sitchensis
AATATTAGATGGAAGGACTGACAAAGAGAGAATTGGAAAGATTTGTTGTGACATCCAGGAAGCTAATCACGCATTGCAAAGTGTTATTATTAATTCTAATGGTGATGGTCGTGAACAATATACTAGTCTTCCTTGGTTATTGATGGAGCAACAAAGAAATATTGTAAAAAAGGTCATTTGAAAAATTAGGTTTCCAACGGGGTTTTCGTCGAACATACAAAATATCTTAACGAAAAAAGGTGATTTTGTTGGGGTTAAAACACATGACTGGAATACATTCATTAAGGTAATTAGAAGGTTATTTTCCTTATTGGTACCCAGTTTTTGGAAACAAATAATCATTATTTGTTTTTTGTTATAGTATGTTCTACCTTTATCTCTCCCATACGACTTTGACAAAAACATAAAACAAATTATTTATGTACTTGGCAAATACATGAGGTAAGTAATGTTTTATAAGGAAAATGTACTTCTTATGTGATTTGTAGCGGAACTTATTGACATATTATGTTTTATCTGCAAATTTATGTATGCCTTGATATTATTTTATTGCGTCGACATTTGTAGGTGGCTATCATCAAAAGAAATCCATAAATAATATATAAGGTATTGGAAGAGAGAAATTCCCCGAATAATGTGTCAAATGAAATAGTATCTACCTCCAACATTTTTCAATGCACAAGCACATTACCTCATACACCAAGTTGAGGATATTGAATTATGTGGACCAATACACACAAGGTCGATGTGGATGGTGGAGAGGCAGTTGAAGTTATTGAAGACTTTTCTTAGACAAAGAGAACGTCCAGAGGGTTCTATGGTTGAGGGATATATGGTATATCAAAGCATGGTGTATATTAGTCAATATCTATCTAAATTAGCATAAAATATGAATGTTCTTTGCATTTGGCATCTCGACTCCATCAACAAATTTGAAGGGGAGGTCCTATTGGGGAAAGGTAAAATGAGGACTGTGAAAGTTAGTCATTTGGCATCTTGACTCCATCAACAAATTTGAAGGGTAAATCCTATTGGGGAAAGGTAAAATGAGGACTGTGAAAGTTAATTATTAGATGTTGACGTAGATTTAATATATTACACATTTATTTTTCCAATTTTATTTTATCATACTGATTTTTTACATTTTTTATTCCTACATATTGAACTATATTAAACTATTCCTTTATTAACAATAGCTAATTAATGATATTAAATTGTTATTTTATCATATAGTTTCTTGAGAGTGGGATGATTTATATTTATACATTGCAAACAACCTTGATTGGATGGAGCATTGGATAGAATATACTGAAGAATACTTCGATAGGTTATCATGGGAAGCAGTGAGTAAATTGTCATTGTCATCGAGATCAATTTCTTGATCTTACGTCAACTAGGGAAGTTGATTTAGCATTTGGTTTAAAAGATAAACAGGTAAGTAAATTGTTTACCCACTTTTTTCTAGTTATTTCCCACTTTTTCAATGTATTTGGTTTGTTTAATTTTTGAAATATATATTTACTAAGTCCTATATAAGGTTTATTAATTGGCAATGTATTTTTTACTTGTTGTCCATGTTGTAGTTGAAACATCACAAGGCTATGTGGTGTAATGGTCATAAATTTCATATCAAAATGTTGGATGATAAGATGAAAACCTCGGATTGTGGGATAACTACACTTTTTAAGGTCACCAACATTTCCTCTAGAAGTGACAAAAATCCATAAGAAACTAAGAATAGGTACTATGGGCATTGGAGGATATAATTGAGTGTGATTTTAATTCCTTTAAAGTAGTTTTGTTTGAGGTGAAATGGTACAGGCTATGGATGCATGAACATGATCCTGAAAGAACTGTTATTGAGCATGATAATGGATTTACCATGGTTAATACAAGGGCATTTGAATCGGGTACAAAGACTTATGTTCTTCCAAGTCAATGTGAGCAAGTGTTAGAAAACAGGACCGCGGAGCAATAAAATAAAACAAATGCGGAAAAAAAACACAAAAGATACACAATACAAGAGAGACACATATTTACGTGGTTCACCCAATGTGGGCTACGTCCACCAGAGAAATTTCCAGGTCCTTCCTTTATTATTATCCATCAAATGAAGGGATACAACGAAAGCCTCAATAAAACCATTGCTACTCTTCTTTCTCCTCAGGTCTCCTCTCACTTATTACAATATTCACCATCAATCAATAGTCGCAATACATTTCCTTCGTAAAAGAGGGTTGCCTTCTGGGACCAAAAACCCTAACATAATCTCTACCATTAGATGCAGCTGACCTTATAATAGATAGTCCAAATTTACAATGAGAGTACAATGCCATTTTACAAGGCAATTTTTCCGCCGGGGCTTCACCACAGATCCCCAGGGGACAGCTTGCCCCTAGACACCTTGTTTGGGGGATAGCCCCAGACCCTTAAAGGGGTACCCCCTACACACACTCCCAGCGTGGAAGAGTGTACATACTTATGAGGTGTCATGCTGTTGGGTATAAACAGTAAAAAAGGACCTCATCCCGGAGATGTCCCGGGCTCCCACAACCAACAATCTCCCACTTGGGCCAGTCTCAACAACTCCACCCAGGTATTTGGATATCTTTGGACTACGAACCTTCTTGGACTTGTAGTTTTCTCATCTTCATCTTCATTCTTGAAGACCAACTAAAGCGGCTTGAGACTTCGGTTTCTCACAGATTCTCAACTTGTTGGCAACATGTCTGGGAGTTCTAGCTAGTGTGTATCTTTTCAATTTTTCAAATGTCCATCTTCAAAGGTGGATCATATGAAGTGGTACCTCAAATGTATATGCTTGGTCTTGAATGGAAAAATGAGTTCTTTGCAAGATTGAATAGCTCACGAATGTCTGATTACAACATGATATTCTCCTGCTTATTTATCAGTTCCTCCATAAACCTCTGTGACAAATCGTCTCTTTACTAGCCTGTGTAGTGAAACATGCACGCCTCTGTTGTTGAAAGTTGCAACAACCTTTGCGGTTCAATCCAGCATTGTTATTCCACCTAGGTAAAAACATACCACAACAGTTGCTCCTGTTGTCTTTATCACCTACCATATCTGAATCAACATATCCAGGTAGAAAAGGTCGAACCTCAAAACATAATGCATGGAATAGTAGTGCCTCTACTCAAATACCTAAAGATCCACTTTGTTTCCCTCCCAGTACTCTTTACACGGATTGTTATTACACGGCTCTAGCTCCCATGTGCAATATGCGGTCTTGTGCAAACCATTTGCATACATCAAGCTACCAGCTGGCGATGAATAGGGACCACGGACGTATTTCTATCTCCCCACGTGTCTTGGGACACATTTCCTTATTATTTGAAATGGCTGTGAGTTATTTTAGCGGTTTTGCGTGCATTCTAAACCTCTCCAACACCTTATTTATGTACTCACCCTAAGACAATGTCAATTTGCAATTTTTTCGTGTCTCTTGTTATTATCATACCAAATATTTTCTTTCGCGACACCAAATCCTTCATACATAAAATGAATTTTTCTAATTTCTTCTTGAGCACATTTATATCCGCATGGTATACCCTACAACAAACATGTGATCTACAGCTACAATAGCAAGATAATAAAGCTTCCATTTTCTAGCTTTTTAAAATAAACCACGATTGATCGAATATATCTACTATAACCACAATTACTTGTCATAAACACAATCAAACTTCATGCTGCGCCTTGGGCTTGCTTTGGGCCAGCCTGATCTTCTTCAACACGCATACCAAATTCTCCTTCAGCGACCTCAGCACCCACAGTGGTTTGGGCATATAAATATCTTCCTCCAAATCCCCATGGAGAAAGGATTGTTTTACATCTAATTGTTCCAAAGATGCAAATCTTCTACTACCCTAAGACTTAAAATAGTCCCTAGTTAAGTCATTTTAACAAGGGGAGAAAATGTTTCACCAAAAATCTATACCTTTCTTTGGTACAAACCCCTTTACAACAAGTCAGCCTTGTACCACTTTTCTCCTCCATCTTCTTCCCTTCAACTTGTAAACCATTTTATTATGATACTATTTTTCCCACATGAACCATTGAACCAAGTCCAAAGTCTGGTTATTTACCAAAGATCCATTTCCTCTTTCATGCCTTGCTCCCACTTCTTTTTCGGTGTCTACCTGCATTGCATCTACATAACATTCTGGTTCAGGAAGCAATCAACAATAAAATGTCCTGATGAAGGAGAGTATCGTTCGGGGTATACTTAACACGGTAGATCTTCTAACAACACTTGCGGTGTTTGAGGTGCCTCTTGCTCCTGTTGTTGTTTTGATTTTCCTAGGTTCCTTTGGAATTTCTTTTTTTTTTTTTTTTTTTTTTTTTTTTTTTTTTTTTCTTCTTTCTGTTTCTTTCCTTGCATTGATCACATTTAAGAACCAAGCTAATATAGCATGAAGAAATACCGGAAGAATTACTCCAGCATGTAAAGAGATAATTTATATAATAAGCCACCGGGGCAACCTCCTTTTACCGCCAAATGTTCCAAGTACGGATGATTCAAAATGAAAATGTCTCCTTAGGTATATGGGAGACTAGGGTTCTTGTGGCCTAAAAGCAGACATAAAATTAAACCAACATTACTAATCTAAATTTACAACTAATGGCCTGAAGCCGACATAAATGAAATAACATTACTGAAAATCTAATATGCCCCAATTAGGTGTGATCCAATGTGGGGCTTAACTTGTGCCTCGAGACAAGTGTTGTCATAACTTACTTGGAAGTAACTCTGGATGTACGTATAAAGGGCTCATCTTCAAATTGGAATCTTGATTAGCTTCCTCATTAATAGGATACTCTGAGGAAATGGATCTATTCCTTAGATGGTGAACTCTTGTGTCAGTGACGGCCTCAGGCTCCAATATGATTCTTCATTCCTCATCAAGTTAAATAGTATAGTTTGGCGGGATCTTGTACAGCCCTATAACCTTCTTTAAGCATGAAAACATGGGCTAGATTATTACTTTCGTGTGAATGTCACCAGTGACTCAATTTGTATGCCATAGTACCAATTTTTGCAACACCTTATGGAGACCCTTGGTACTTTGGTGATAATTTATTATCCTTCTTGGCTTCTTAGAGGACATCTGTTTGTATGGTTGTAGTCTTAAAAATGTCACCTTAATCCTACGCTAAAACTTCTTTCCTCGATGTTGATCGCTTTTTTCATGTGATTTTGTGCAATGGTCGAGTTGTCCTTTAAGATTTGGAGATTTTGTTGTTTATTCTCGTCTTGATCTTTACTTTGGCAGACAGATTTTTCTTTTAGAGAAAGTGATGGAAGGGTGGGTATCCATAAAGTGCATAAATGGTGTCATTTTTGTTTGCGGTGTGAAAGAGAGGTGTTATACCACCATTCTACCAAGGGTAACCATTTGAACCATTGTGTTTGTTTTATGGAGACAAAGGCTCGCGAGAGTTATCCTTCCGGACATTTTTTTCACTATCGGTTTGTCCATCAAATTGGGGATGATAGGATGAACTATAGACCAATTGAAATTTAAAAAAAGAAAATGAATAAATCCCAAAATGTCCGATTGAATATGGGATCCCTCACCCCTGGCAAATCTTTGAAGAACGCCATGTAACTTTTGTTTCCATGAATGTTGTGGCAACTGTGCTAGCTTTGAGGGATGAGAGAGAGCACAAAGGTGTGCATGCCAATTAGGTCTATCAGCAATCCTGCATGATGACCTCTCCTTGATTTGGTAACCACGGTGAAATCCATGGAAACCACTCCTCCAATAGAAGCTTGGGATGGATAATGGTTTATGTAAAATACACAGGGTCTTAATTGACACCTTATTTTGTTGGCAAACCCACACACGATTACGCCCTGAAACCTTTGAACCTTATCGGAGTTTTAAGGCCATCCCAAAAAATCCTTCTTGACTCTACTGGCTGGGTTTTAAAAAAAATCCCGAGTGTCCTTTTATTGGAGAGGTGTGCAATTCAATAGTACCTTTGTTTGAGTTGGGAGTTCTTACATAAATATAAAAGCGATGGCCACCATAGTGAATCATTTTTCCATGTAAATGTGTCGAATGCAACTTTAGGAATCTGCAACCTTTGAATGAGAGTCCACACTTTTTAGATGTTTTGCATTCATCACTTGCTTCTATTATCAAATCAGATTGGATGATAGAGATAGCACAAAAAAAAGAGCCTCAACATCTTCACATCCTTTCTTGAGAGTGCATACGCCACAACATTTTTCTTCAACTTTTTATAGACAATTTCAAAATCGTAGCCCAATATCTTGGTTGCCATTTTGTTTTGAAGATAGTCTTTGTTCAAAGTAGTATTTAAGACTATCATAATCAGTTTTGACAGCAAGTGCCACCAATTAGATTAGAAGACGCACATTTTCTCATCGCATGGAGAAATTGCCATCATTTCCTTCTCTCATAAATGGGTTTGTATGAAGTCCCTTCCCTTGGTGAATTGACTTTCAAAAGCCGGGGCCTTCCTTCTTGCATTGGGGCGGCGCAATTCCATTTCGAGGCATCACATTCCCTGGCGGGGTTTTTCTTGATGCAGATTGGTCAAGGCCGGAGTTGTACATAGCCTCCTTAATTTTTTTCAAAACATTTGGTTGCCTCTGGGGTCCATGAAATGCATCCTTCTTGGTTAGTGTGGATTAAAGTTATTTCTTTATTCTTCCATGGATTCAGAACAAACTTCTTTGATGATAACACCCCATCAAACTAAAAAATCCTCTAAGATTTTTAATGCTTTGGGAATCAGACAGTCCATCCTGGCCCCTTAATCTTATTTAGGGTCAGCCAACACCTTCATGAGATACAATATGACCCAAATACTCTACCTCTTTTACTCCAAAGAAACATTTGGAAGGTTTAGCATATGGTTGTTGCTCCTTTAGTGGTTGCTTAGCACCTTGTCAACATGTTTTGCCAGTCCTCCCGAGGATTTTGCTATTGTAATTGAGTATATCATCAAAGAAATACTAACACAAATTTTCGAAGGAGAGGTCTTGAAAATGGAATTCACAACCCTTGGAATGTGGAAGGTTTGTTTGTGGGCCAAAGGCATGACCAAAATTCATAATGGCCTTCATGAGTTCGAATCTTTGTTTTGGGATATCTTCTTCCTTCATTACGATGCAGTGATGCCCAGGCAGTCAATTTTGTGAAATAGATTTACTCCATGTAGTTCATCTAACAATTCATCAATCAAAGGAATGGGAAACTTATCTTTAATGGTGATCTTGTTGAGCTCTCTATAATGTCTGACACATACGCCATGAGTTATCTTTCTTAGACCTGGCCCACCACTGGTCGCGGTAAGAACTTTGGCTAGGTCCTATAATGCCGGTACATTTCTTCAACCATGCGCTCAATTTCCACTCTTATGGTGCATGAAATTATGAGTACTTCGAGAATCAATTGGGACTATTACCTTTTCTTTTGATGTATCCTTCCATCTTGAGGGGTTGAGGAGTGCAAATTCCGATAATGCATTACCGCGATAGGGAGATCCAACTCTTGATTGAGAATTGCTTCTACATTTTCATCTTGAGATGGTTCTTGATTAACTGTTCTTCTTCCTCTTCACCAATATGTAGAATAATTTTCTTCACCATTACACCCATGTCCCTTATTGTACTGGCTGTCACAATTAAAGCCTTAAACCTTTTGCTTTCTTTCCTCAATTGTTGAGGTGTCAGCCTTGTAGGTTGAGGTGTTTTAGGGAAGGAGAATTGTTCTCACATAGATGTTGGGATAGGGTCCTTCCTAATTATCCATAGCCATATTTTGCTCAGCATTTTCTTGCCACCTTAAATGCGACCTCAATGATTTGGGTTCAAAGGCAGCCTCATGTTGAATGTTATCCTTTAAAGTTCCTAACAGATACATCAATCAGGTGCTCATCTGGAATATGGGTTACCTTTATATTCCAATCTTTGGAAGTTCTCAGTAACAGGTAAGACCCTTTGCTTGAGATTTATCAATTGGCTAAAGAGGTGTTACTTCTTGTATCCTCATAGTGTGATATCCCTTCTTGGTGAAAATTGTCCAAGTGACAGGTGATTTAGAGTGAAGCCATCGATACCAAACAAATTGATTAGGTTCTAAATATAAAGAAACAATTCCTACCTTATGTGTATGTGGCACACTATGGAGATCGAAATTTACTCCATTCAGTATCATGTGATTGGGTCCTTGCCATCCAAACTTCCTCATATGTCGATCTTAGGGCGTGGTCTTCAAATTAAGTTGGATTTTCTCCATTCTTGATTCACCTTACATGGTCCCTCATCCTTAGATTTCATGGGATGCATTTTCACTTTTAGGTGTCTTCTCTATTCTGAAATTTTTCAATACTTCATGATATCCTCTTTTCAAACCATCCATCTTTATAGCTTAGCTTCCATCTCTTGTGGTTCATATTTTTGTTATATCTTCTTTTGCAAATCATTTATGTCCTCATGTTTCTTCACCTTCATCAAGGTCCAAGTAGGATTAATGGAGCTTGTTGGTGTAGAGTTCCCTTTTTAAGGTGGCATGTTGGCCAAATTATCACTTGAACTTCTTGATTTTGAGGTGGTTAAGCTAGACAATATTTCTTCTATTGGTATCTCCCAATTTTTGGCCCTTTTGGGTAAGAAACTTTCTCTTATGTATTTCTCTGATATTTCTTCTCACGATACCACAAGGTCTGATCAAAATTGGATGTGCCAAAGTGGAATTTATGGTAACTTCCCACAACTTGCCGATTTTTGGCCTTTCGGAATCTCACTTGTATAGTGTGCCCACAGAACAAAATAATTGATATAAAATTACGAAACTCACACCAAAAAATACTCTGATTGTCCACGATCCAATGATAAGTCCCATTCAATTTGGATGTTCTAGGAAGAAGTTATGATGGTTTTAATTGGAACATGCTTGAGACTAGTCAATGGGGCTAGTCGATTTGCAGTTGTATCTCTACAAATTTAAGATGACCAGTAGACTTTTTACCACAAATAAAATACTAATTTCTGTAAATTTTCTCTGGAGTTCAGGGTCATGAAACGTTGAAAGTTTTTATAGAAAAAATTCTGTGACTCATTTCAGAAGGTATTCCTTAGCCCCTATATTGTACCAGTTGTATCGCCGAAAGTATAAAGACCCTCGAGCTGAATTTTGAACCCAACACATTGCCTTGGATCCATATTCCTAAATACCAGCACTAAGCTGTTCCTCCTGAAACGTTGTAAAAAAAAGTTCTCAAATTCCTGATTATCTCGGATGTAGCGGTGAAACCCCAAGTTGCAGAGCTCGGTACCATATGTTAGAACCAAACTTCAATATAGCATAGAAAAACCTTAGGAAAAATTACTCAATGCCTTGAAAAGAGATGAATTTCAGATAATAAGCCTCTTCGAGGGGAGACAGCCTCCTTTTACTTAAATGTTCAAATTATCCAGGATGATTCAAAATAGAAATGTCTCCTTGGTATATATGGAGACTAGGAGGTACAATGGCCTAAAGCCAGCATAAATAAAAATAACATTACTAATCTAAGAATTACAACTATTGGCCTAAAGCCGACATATAAAATAATTACCTAATCTAATATGCCCCAATTAGAAGTGGTAGTGAGCAAATATTAGGGCTTAACATGATCTTTGTACACTGACCTTCTCATTGAATATGACACCTCTACTCTTAATTATTTTATGATTTTCCTTAATCCCATAAAGCGATATAAAATCTGTTAACACCATGTCTGTTAAAGGTGCAACTTCTTGGATTTTTTCCTCAAGCTTTGTTATAATTTCTTTATCAATATGGACAAATGCTACAGCCAAAGTTTTCAAAAGAATTAGTTTACCTTTTTCTTGTCATTTCCTCCTCTTTGAATTCTACCATCCAAAAGGCTTGAAGGTCCTCTGTTTATTAAGTAAACATGATCTGACATCTGCAAGGCGTAGGCCCGAGCCGATGCATTCCCTTTGCATCCTTGAGTTATCCTGATTTCATCCTTCCGACGCCACCATTTTCTTGTAGGTGTTCTTAGAGCCCATCTTCTCTCTCTGAGAATCCCGGTAGGTATGAGCGATAATCATCAAGCTCCTTCTTTACCAATATTCACTTCCATTATATGATCTAAGACACTTCAACTTTTCCTGTCTCATTTCTCAACCAAAGCTTTCCATTTTTTTAAAATTATCAAAAACATCAAATTTTTATTCGAGATACAATAAACCCAAAGTTTTCTAGTTGCATCATCGATAAAAGTAACATAATAATTTCGAGCCACAAGAGATGATACCTCGGAGTTTTTCCCCATACATCTATATGCACAAGCTCCTAACCTTTCATTCTTCTTTTAATTTCCGACTCTGAGAAATATGACTCTCTTTTTGTTTCCATAAAACCTGATGCTCCGCGAGAGAGTCCAAATCCAATTAATTTGAATCGTGACAAATTTGTTTTTGTGGGGATCTTCATACCCTTCTCTCACTCCATGTCCCAACCTATGATGATGCCATAGTGTTGTATCCCTCATCTTAGAAGCTAAAGATATAGAGAGTCGGTATTATTACATTTTATAAATACAATGTACCTACCTTCTCTCCTTTTGCTATCGCCAATGATCATTTGATGACCTTCCGCGTCTTATCCGTAAATGTGGATATACAACCTTCACTTGCCAAAGCGCCACCATTTAATTAATTTTTCTTAAATCTGGAACATTTTTTAACTCTTTCAACAACCATTTGGTTTCCATTTCATCTCTTTATTTTTACCTTACATTTCCAACAATTTTGCATGGTGCATCATCACCCAAATGAACTTGTCGAAAATCACCTTAAGCATAATATAGAAAATGTTTCCTGTAGGTGTGGCATGAAATGACTCCTAAATCTACAAGACTTCGAGGAAATGTTATCTGAAGAATCAAAGCATCTTGTAACACATCACCTATTACATTTGCTTCTGATTTCTCTCACCATTGTCCATCCTCTTTGTTTTCTTTAGAGCTCTGCTTGATCCTTCGCGGATGTCCTTTCTTCCTGGTCGGCCTCTATCTTTCCAAGTTTGGATTTGGATCTGTCGTTCCTATAATTTCATTGGTTCCACAGGCCTTTACTCTATCCTTTTGTCTTCCCTGATTCTCCATGTTCCAACACATTACACGATGTCTCACATGTTTTTCCATGGCATTTCTCACTAGGGATAACACCAACAACATCATCAAATTTTGAAATATTTGAATAAAGACGGAGTTACCTACAGCCATGACCAGGCACGTTCCGACTTTATGGCAATGAAACCTGATTAGAGAATACGACCTCATCATCAAGTCCACTACTGAGGAACTTGGTTGATTAGTAGTAGGTATTAATTCATTTAAGTGATCTGCAAGAGACCCACCTTCGACATCTTCATATTAAATAATCTCTTCATTAGAAACACCTTATTGGGCGCTGAGGGTTTTCATACAATTTATTGTCGTCCATCAAACGCCGTTGTCTTTTCTTTGGAAATATTGAAGCCACCAATGCTTCCAAGCTCAAGTCGTGTGCTCGTTCCTAGAGCCTTTACATCAAGAATCTCCCATTATTCACCCTTCATGGTCGTCGACTGCTTTGCTATACCCAATGGTAGGAATAGATCCTTCGATATAAATAATCTTCCATACGCATCTTCCATAGCGGTAGTTTTGGCCATTAAAATTTCTCGACTGGCTTTCCATCTTAGGCAATTGTTCCCACTCGAACTGAGAACCCTCTTTTCCTGTGAGTTTATCAACCAAATATACCTTTGGATCTAATACTAGTTGTTAGAAAAACAGGACCATCGAACAATAAAATGAAACAAATGTGGAAACAAAACCTGAAGATACACAATACCGAGGGAACCACTGATTTACATGGTTCACCCAAAGTGGGCTACGTCCACTAGAGAAAGTACCAGGGTCCTTCCTTTATTGTTATCCACCAAATGAGGGATGCAACCTATAGCAAAACCTGTTTTAACTTCCTCTTCTTTCTCAGGTCTCACTCTCGAATACAATATTCACCATCAACCATAAGCTATGATACATTTCCCTCATAAAGGGTTGTCTTCTAGGACAAAAAAACCCTATTGTAATCTCTACCATTGGATACGTGTATAGTGAGCGGGTCCGGTTCAAGTAGAAAATTACAATATACATTTACAAGGGAATTTTCCTTGGAGCCATGAATATAATTGAGACCCTTGCCCCAGACCTAATGGGGGATAGCCCTCAAACCCAGGAGAGGGTACCCCCTCCGTGGAAGAGTGTACATACTTAAAGGGTGTAAATACTTCCTTGAGATTATAACCATTCTAAAGAAAGCAAGGACATCTGAATCAGGGAGATAATCAAACTCCACAACCAATATGAGATTTTCTGAGGAGGTGCCTGAGTAAGCGGGTTGGTCATACATTTATTAGATATGATCCAAAGGAAGACCGGTAAAGTATAATCGTAGCAGCCGAGGATAGATATAATAGGGAAGAAGATCATGATTATGCAGTTTAGGAGCAGGTGGTTGTGGTCGATGTCAAATGAAAGAATTTGAAGAAGTTGATTATCCAAATGTAGTAGACGATGATCTCATTGATGATGTCGATAACTATATTAAGTAGCGTTGATGATGATGTTTATATAAATGAGCCTTTCACCAATGCTCGATTGAACTAGATCCCGATACATATGTTGATATGGATGAAGAAGAAGATGATTGATATTTAATTGTTGAAAAAATTTGGGTAATGTGTTTTATATCTTTTATGGGATCTTTATATGTTTTATTACATTAATGGGGGTATATGATACATGTTCTTTATAATTTCAAATTAAGTGCTAGGGTGAAATTGAGAGTGATGTGAAGGGGAGGCATAATAAATCTTCCACCTTCCGATGTTTGCCCATGTTTAGTGAGAATGGGCTTATTCGAAACCAAGAGGATCTTTGTGCACCCAATCCATACCTGCTTGATGTAGGTATGTCATCGAGTTGTTTTTATGTTTATATTTTTGTATAAACCGATTGAATTAAAACCATAATTCATTTTAAATCATTTTAGATAAAATCCCATCAATCCCAAATCTTTGTCAAAGAAACCGTTGTTTATAAAACCTATCTTAAACATCAGATTCGATAATATAAAGCCATTCAATTACGGTAATGGTGAAGCGTGGATCTGAGGTTCTGGGGTTTCATTGAAAATATATAAAAAAACACCATTTATGATCATTTTCAATGCAAATCCATTGAAATTGCATATTTTAATTGCAGAAATCAGATTTAGCAATTTCGAAAGAATATCATACCAATGATGTAGGTATGTCATCGTAGGGGTTCATGTGACAATAAAATATCTATCATATTTCCGTCTAAAATTGTCCAATATGCCTCTCCTTTCTGCGGGATTTGAAACAGTATCTACATTGAAAATTGATGGTTTTGATTTTAAGTTAGGCTCAATAATACGCCTCTCCTTTTTGCTATATTCAAATTCACTTCTTTTGACTTGAATTTGTAGTTTTGAATTTGTATTTATTCAAATATTTTATTGTTTTGCCTAAAGACCCTATAACAAGATGTTATAGATCTTATTAGGATCCCTTCTTGATTTCCGAGGCTTCAAGTGGTTCTTCCACCTCTGCACAAGATTTCGGATCTCTGTCAGGACTCTATTCATTCTACACTGTCCTAGAGATTCCATTTCCGTGGCTAGGTATCCACTTAACATAGGCATGTAGCAGAGAACCTTCTCAAACCGCCCTTTTCCTCTTCTTCATCTGTCCATTTCACGGGCTTCTTCATCCTAATCAAATAAAATTATCATGCAGAAGATGACATGGATAGAATGTTTGTATGCTTTGACGATATGGGAGGTTTCGGAACTCAAACATTTTCGACTGGTTCAAGTGTCGTGATTTTCCCTTGTGATATGTAGCGATTTTTCTGGCATCTTCGATTTCTCATATGTAAATTGGTTCAATAGTAACCTTATGGGGAAATAGTAACTTTGTGAATGGAGACCAATGTTGAAATTCTTTGAAAAATGTTTTCTATATGCACTAAAATTTGTCATAGATAGAATATTTTCAGCCTGCCCAATGATATGGAAGGGTTTATAGACTCAAATATACAATACTAGATCCAGGAACATGTTTATTGTCAATGAATTTTAAAGGAACAATGAACAGGCATTGTACTAGATCTAGACATGGGCAATGGTGACACATGAAATGGATAGCAGTTGAAATGTTCAAATTGTTTTTGTATGCTTTGAAATTTGACATGGATAAACAATTCACATGCCTTAACGATATGGGAGGTTTGTTGGACTCAGATTTGACTCCACACGCCATACGACAATGTCAGTCCATAAATGTAAACCATAAACCCTAATTTTATTTCAAATTACACAAATTGGTTTACACAAGTTTTTAAGTTCTTCATCAATCTCTTCATTTTCTTTCGGGTTCTACATTGTATATACAATGTATGTGTTTCTTATAGTTAATTTGAAAAAATCCCTCTTTTTAAGTTCATTGTTTTAAAACAACATTATAAAAATGATTGTGATGAATGGTCCATGTGTCCCTAAGAGGAAATTCCTATGATCTTGTACCTTGTTGTTTGACCCTAGATCATTCCTTGGAAAACCATGAGAGCCATACTTCATGTTAAAAATGCATTTGAAATGACCATTGTTTTATCACATATTTCATTTGTGATTCCATAAATCCCTAGGCATGGACCATAAGTCCCTCTTTTTAGTTGATTTATTAATCAAAACCATAAAAATACTTCCTTAAATTTTAGGGCGTGTGTAATGTTGAATGAATTTTACAAGAATTGTACTGGGATGAACCGACAAACAATGACACGTAGATAGGATAGCAGTTGAAATTTTTTCAAACTATTTCTATATGCCAGGGAGTGACATGGATAGACTATTTTCATTACCTTAATGATATGGGGAGTGTTTAAGTTCAAATTTGTCTCCACACACCCACTTTCTTCCATCATCAATTCATCATAAACCATAAACTAATTTTCTTTCAAAAATTTTTAATTGGTTATTATGAGATTTAGGGTTTTTATTAATTTCTTCATTTTTTATTTCATATTATACATTGTATGTACAATGTATGTATTAATCATAGTTTTTGATGAAAAATCCCTCTTTCCATTCATTTTTAATCAACTCTATAAAATTATTGTGATATGGAATAGTATGTGTTCTTAAGGAAATTTCTAGGGAATGCATTGAATTGATCTTTAGAGACCTAAATGGTTTAATTGTGAGAGAAACGCACAAAGATTTTTTTTCTTTGTGTTTTCAATCATCCAATGAGCATAATATTATTAGAAACATGACCCCTTCTTTTCCTTTTCACAATTCCAAGATCTTCTATACATTTTTTATCCCTAAATGATGTGATTTCAAGTTAGAGAAACGTTTTTTGGGATATTCTCTATTTCTAATCAAGATTTACATACAATGCATATTCATCTTGACTCGATGTGTTTTGTCTACTCTAGAAGAAAAACTGAGAACAATTCAAGAGTGCCTCGTCCTCCTTGGTTTTCTTTAAGTTAACTCCAATGTCTTGGACTTGTCTAAAATTATTTTTGAATAAAAACATGGAGTGCTTGGCCTATTGTTGTTTCCACAAAAGTTATTTTAATAAATTCTTAGTATGATACACATTAAAATTTATGCAATCTACTCATTGATGGATTTTACTCCCTTATGAAAAAAAAAGATTAAAGAAAGGGGCTCCTGAGGGACCTCGAGGTGGAATCATCGATTTGTGGTTTTAGATGGAAATTTCCCAATGAATGGATGTTATTTGTTGACATGGAATGGGACAACACATGTACCTTCTTAATTTTTTCTTCCTTCACTTGATTAATGTAGCTTGGTCATTCTTAGCCTTGAATTGAAATTTACCCATACTCTTATTCATCACCCTTCATGAAACTTTTCTAAATTATTATATCCTAGGGTTGGAGGCATATATGGGCATTGGGATGAGAGCACTAAGCCTAGGTAACAAAGAGACATTAATTAAACTTTGACTAGATTGAGTGTGTGCAATTGAAAATACTAACAACCCAAAACTAAAAGGGATCAATACCACAGTCAATGAGAGGGTGATCAAATTGAATTGTGTAGGAAGAGCCCTAGCACCTTCAAAATATCATTCTCCTCAACTATCCCACATCTATGTAGGGTTATAAATCCTCATCCCTCCTTGGGTCCAATGACCCCATGATTCTACTGTGGCCATGCTTGATGTGGAAGTTTACAAATTTTAAATTATGGGATCCCTTGACCGAATATAATGTATCACATTTATTGGATCATACATATATATATGGGAAAAAGCCAACTAGAAGAAGATGCTTCAATTGTTAACTCAATGTAGCAATGGGTTCTGAGATGCTTCCCGTTTGTTAACTTTCAGTCTTAACTTCTATTAATGTGGAATCTACTCCATTTATCAAACTACAAATAGAATCCATTTGCAAAGTTGCTCTTCAAGTGATTATGTTGATTATCTGATTGGACTCCTAACAATGAATCCACAACTCCTCTTCCCAGCACCATAAAATCCACTTCTTAGTAGCTTTGAATATCCATGCTCCTTTGGTTGAAGTTGCAGCTCAAAAATATTGGTAGAGTGTTACGATTGTGATTGGATTACATGAAATGCCATATGGTTTCTATAGGATTACTTAAGAGTTCGGAGGTATGAGAAAGAGATTTTCCAAACCATATGGAATAGATTTGAATCCACCAATCCATAGGAAATCATTAGTAGACACATAGCTCTGATATCCGACATAGAATTAATGCCCATCCTAGAGGGGAAGCAAAGAGAAGAAATTTCCCATGTTGAAGATTTAGTAAAAAAATCAAGGGAAGGTGCACTCCAAGAATACCAAGCCATGTAATTAGAGTTCATATTGATCTTTAGGGATATATACACTCCCTCATAGTTCTGGCTATCTGCACTTGGGTCTCCAATTTTACAATGATTCTTTAGAGGAAAATCAAACAAATGGGTGAGATAATGTTCAATCCTCCTCTCACTGCATCCCACCTCCCCGAAAATTTGGATGAGGGAAAAGGAGGAAGATTTGAAAGAAAATGAACAAAAATGTAGTGTTTATACCATGTCAAGGTATCATTACTCCATTTTGTGTCCCTATGACCTTAGGGATGCTTGCAAGGATAAAAAATAATGGGACACAAAAAGAGGCAGGGTAAATGACAAAATGCACATGAGACATTTTTATTCTATAATATATATCCTCTTTTCTTGGTCCTCTGTCTCTCAGAACGATTAAATTTGGTGGGAAAACCAACATCCGAGGTGGGGACTTTCTTGTCATTTTATTTCAGGCAGTCTGAGGGGTTTGATGGAGCGCCGTATGGGGAATCAAATCCCCTCAGCTGGAAATTGACCGTAATGGGGGCCAGGGATGATTTTAGGGGGATGAAATTTCTCTCATGGGATAATTTTCATGGTTTCTAAAATAAAGATTCTCCATTCTAAAAATTATTTGACCAAATTCTATAGGAAAAATTATTTTACCTTTAAATCGCCAAAAAAAATTATACAAACTATATAAAAATCCTTAGAAATTTGAATATTTTTACAAAAATATGCATCAAAACATTTATAGTTGGCATATGGAAAGGATTAGTTATATCTAAGGTTTCTACATTTAAATAAATTTCCATCAAATCCAATCCCTCAGGGGCATCAAAATCCCCTCACTTCTAAATTAAAAAATTGAGGTTCAAAAATTTCCAAAAATGGTTGATATGAGAGAATCAAGTTCCACAAAAGCTCTGTACAAATATGCATTCGGGAAGATCTTGGAGAACCATTCGCGTTTCAGTGTGGCATGATGTTAGGTTTGGCTTAATAAGGCTCCTCCTCTGTCAATGTCCAAATGTTTGAGTTGCTCTGCACCTAGTCTTGGAATGGGCGGTCGGGTTTTGCTTATCTGCACCCTAGTCTTGGAATAGGAAGTGCAACCCTTTGTTGCTTGACTTAATACTTGTTTCTACTGATATAGTTACTTTCTGATATGGGCAAGACTAGCCTTAATTTGTTACTCTAAAGCATCATCAATGGGCATGCAGATTTGGGCTAGTTTTTGGTTTTTTAGTTTTAATTTTTAGTTTTAGTTTTAGTTTTATATTTATTTTTGTTTTTTTTTTTAATATAGGTAATATATATATATATATATATATATATATATATATATATATATATATATATGTATATATATATATATATATATATATTAAACATGTCAAAACTAGTATAGACAAGAGGGGGAATCAATATTAAGGTAAAACAAAGTATTGTGATGGTCCCATGCAGGATGTTATTTACAATGTAGTTTATACCTAGTGCTCTACCATGTCAAAGTGAAGAAACTCAACCAAGCGCGGGTTAAACGATGGGAGTAACTATGACTCTCTTAAGGTGTCCAAATGCCTCATCATCTAATTAGTGACATGCGTGAATGGATTAACAATATTCCCACTACCCCTAGATATTGTCTATAGAAACCAATAGCAGGACTGTATCCCAAAATATTAACCCCTATAACTCATAATGCTTAATCCTTGTCAACCCTAATCCTTATAGCCATTAACTCATAGTTCTTGATCCTTAAAATTGGACACTCTAACATATAAAAACATGTTGCAATCCTAATAGCAAACTTTGCCTATTACCTTCCTATTTTTAATAACTCCTAGAATGTATCAACCCTAATCCCTATGACCCTTAGTTACCCCATATTTCTTAAATTCATTTTGTAACTCACCTTATTTAACCATTTAAAATAAAATAATGATATAGCTTACCTATCCCTTAACCTTTATAATCTTGGACAACTAACTTTTGATAAACATTACTATTCTAACCTCTAACCTTTATAATTCTAACACCTAAACTTTGTAATTCCAACACCTAAACTCTAACATGACATACCTCTCCTAACCATACTTTGGATAACACCTATAACTCCTAATTGTTTATTATAGGTTGAAAATTCACAAGGGTTATAACAATTATCCACAATGATTACCCCTAAACATATGACTCATATAACCTTAAACCTTTAAGTAATTGTAAATGACATAATTAACCTAGAACACATGAAATTATAAAAACTAACCCTTATAACCTATATCAAATGTAATCTGCCTGTCTATAAATCCTCACACTTATAATACCTAATTCTATGAACATCTAACATTTATGATTCCTAATCCCTAGCCTTATAAACCTAAGACTCTTAAATCCTTGAAGATTATATCCCTAGTATAACCCAAAACCCCAAAAACCGCTAACCAAATAACTTGTAATCTTTTACCACTATAACCTTGTCCTTTAATGTTTAACCTTTATCCACTATAAGCCCCAATCCCAAAACCCTGTGCCATCATAATTCAGTCCTTATGACATAGAATGCATGCCATGCCAACCCACATATAACCCATGTGTGCAATCTTAGGTCCATAAACCCAAAAATACTTGAAAGCTTAAACCTCTAATTTCTACTTATATGTCAGATTACCTATCTACAACTCTTAACCCTAGCCTTATCCAGCACTGGCCACAGCCCTTAACCTAAATCTCTTATAACCCTTAAAACCAAATCCTATAACATACAACACCAAATGATGAACCCTCATATCCTCCTTAAACCTAACCCTACTAACCTTAATCAATAATTCATTTAAATCCTTAAGTGAAATAATAATTAAACCCTATCTCATAACTCCTAGATTCCTATAACAATCCCCTTACTTAACCCACAGGCCATGTAGCTATATAAAATTTGCTGGTAATGCTTGAACCATATAACACCTCAGCCATAACCCTACATGGTGGTGGCCTGCTGTCTATCTTCAATATAAACCCCTATCTCATGCTCTAGATTCCTCCAAACATTGTGTGTATCAACCCTACTAATCCCATACTAGCCCTTGAGGCTTATTATAACATTTTATCTCAAAATCATTGATGAGAATCAGCAAACCATGTATAACCCTAAACCCTAGCCTGTAAGTTGTGCAATGTTTGTCTTCCAATTTTATACCTATGGAATTTCTATGCCCACCCTAAAAACTAACGCTTAATCCCTAACTTCTAACCACTACACAATATAACACTCTTATGCAACCTCCCAATTATAACATATATTTTCCATTTACCAATACTTAGGATCTTATCACCTACCAGTCTTAGCCCCTATACACATGCACACCTGCTCTCTAGCCTCCCTGGATGTAGCCCTTGTAACCTCCCAATAAGTTTGTGTGTGAAAACACTTGTGATCCCTTACCTAACTGTATAGCCCTTGATTTACAAAACACCTATAGTTTTTAACCATTATAGACCCTGTCATCATTTGTCCCCAGTTCTCCCTGCGACTCTGGCTACAATGCCTTTTAACATAAATCTAGCACATAGCCCTTTGCCATATGAACCATCCATTAGTTGTGTGTACCAGAGCCTCACATCCTTATGAAATCTAATTACCTCTAAATATATAGCCCTATCAAGTATTGCTAACCCATGAGATTTGAGATAAATTTATCAGTATAATGTCTTAACCTCAAACACTGTTTATAGCCACTGGCACCTAACACATAGCCCTTATAACCTCTATAATGTTAGCCATTTCTAGTCCTTAGCTGTGGTTATCACCCTTGCCTACAAAGTATCTGATCAGTTTGCAGCCCATAGCTTTAATCCTTGTAGCCCATTTCTTATATAACCCAGAACCTCTATATTGAGCAACCACTATGACAAGGTGTCCACTTGAACACTTGTGTTAACCCCCATAACCTCTAGCACATACGATTGTAACATTTGTTAGTCCTTGTGACTTATGGCCCTAGCTTGTGTAAAGGAAATAAAGAGCTATGTCTGGTGTTTTATCCCCTGGGATCCCTAATAATATAACCATTATATCGATGGGGATCTAACCATATGACTCCTATAACTTATTAATTAAATTATTTTTCATTGAGGACATTATATATATATATATATATTATATATATATATATATATATATTATATATGTATATATATATATATATATATATATATATATATATATATATATATATATATATATATATAAATTAATTATATAAAATATATTAATTAAAAATAAATAAAATTCAAACAAACAAAACACACACTCACACTCCACCCTATACTCATTTCGAGAAATTAGACCACACTCCTGCTCACACTCCCACACTCACGAGAATTCTGAGGAAGTGCAGTTGCGATGATGGGCGAGGGAGATAGAAGCTTAGACCTCTCTAGAAGGCTACAAAGAGAGGAGGCCAAGACACAAAAAGAGTTGGGAAAGAGAAAGTTGAGTTATAGCAACAGAGAAGGAGGCCAAGACACAAAACAAAATTCAAACAAACAAAACACACTCACACTCACGCCCTATACTCATTCACGAAATTAGACCACACTCACACTCACACTCACACTCACGCGAAAGAGAATTACAGGGGAAATTCGGGTGATAGAGAAGAGGGGAAATGGGCAGGAGATAAAGCTTAGACCTCTCCCGAAGAGCTACAAGAAGAGGAGGCCAAGACACAAAAAGAGTTGGGAAAGAGAAAGTTGAGTTATAGCGACAGAGAAGGAGACCAAGCACAGAAAAACCCGAGCGACAGAGACAGAGAAGAAGGCCACCAAGCATTTCATCGTCTGAAATGGTAATTTCATGGGATTTGTCCTCAAACCCAAATCTAACTATTGTGTGAACTGAAAATCCACTTACCTTCAAATGCATTCTGCATCGTTCTCAATGAACAAGATTTAGAAAGGTTGTTAAAGCCATAGTGCTTCCATTTTCCTCCTCTCCAACATTTTCCAACTTTGTCTTTTAGGGAGACCTCAACTTAGTATTTCTACAACGATTCCAAGGCATACAAATCTCTGACTTCCACTCTCTCAGCGACCACTTCAATTGCTCCTAACTCTGCAAACAAATAATGTTTTCTTTTGCGAGTTCAATCTCGCTTGATCACAATCTATTACTAGGTTTAACTCTTCTCTCAATGCTTCAAGCAAATGCTAAATCCTTCACACAAACTATTACATCTTGCGGTTAGAACAACAACACATAGAAGCTTGATTCGCTTTATCAAATTCCTACTGCAACAATGCAATACAAGGATATCCTCTACAACAAATGCCATCAACGCATCTCCTAGAGTTTTCTACTTTAAATCAATTCCAAATCCATTCTTCCAAAGGGATTTACCCTATCACTCAGAAATGGAATCTTATGCATAACGATTCTACCCAATTCACTCCTCCTTAAAGAAATCAGTCATTATGTTCATTAACCATCAATCCAGTCAATGACAGATTTCTCTTCCATCAGGGCTAAACACAGTCCAACACAAATTTCTCAATCAATCAACATTCATTAATGTTTCAACATTCACCAAGATGCATAACAACGCACAAAGATTATGAATCTTCTTTTCATTAACATAATCAAACTGTACAAACTTAAAACAAACCCTGATTTACTCCAGAGATTTCTACTCAACTACTTGTGGCTCGATTCTCTTTTCTTGTCCATCTCCTCCTATCTCTTCCCATAGGCTTACATTCGATCCCTCTAAATATCAAGCCTCTAGCTTCTTAACCCATTCTCTCAACTCATACCTAAACGTATGCAACAATTCCTAAAAATAGAATTTCGATCTTATCTCTAATGACTCATGCCTAGATACTTCTATCACTTCTTCGAGTCATCCCACTATATTAGGGATTAGTTACACGAATCATGTTTGCTATGACACCTATCAATAATCGAATATTCTATAACTATGCGTGCTTGCTAACTATGAGGAAATTAAACATTTTACAAGAGATTTACAATGTTTTTACAGTAGACCCCTAAGGCTAATGTCATGACCTTAGGGTCTAACCAAACTTTAGAACTTTGGATTTGAGAGATAATGCTCATGCATCATTGTGTTTGTGACTATAGGATTGACTCCAATACTTAGTTTTAGAAATGCTAGTTTGAAAACAATTTGATGTAGTTTGTACTCTGGAAAAATAAATGATTAAATGCTGAATGTAGTTAAAAATATCAGTGCATAGTGCAATATCAATTGAAATATTATGTGATGAAAAATGGGTTCATGTTGAAGCTCCTTGGTCCAAAGAACCTTGATTCACTTATATTTTTTAGGGAGGAAGAGATCTTGGTCCTTGCACAAAATGTCAAGAAGTGGTGTGCATTAAGGGAAGTAACAAATGTGAGCAAGTTGGTCTCAACATTTTCCATGGATATCATTTGTAGGATGACCTTTGGCAAGAAGAGACTTAATGCTCCATCTTCATTTGAAACTTGATTGGATCCACTTGTTTCTTCCTACCTTATTATAATAGTATAATAAGATAATAAGTTGTAGATAAGGCTCCATTTGGATATGTAAAAACTTTCCAAAATATAAGTAATAAATGGTTGGCCATCATTAAAAAAACATAGAAAAAATTCCCTTTATATAGACCTAGTAAGGGCATATCATATCATCAACACATAAAGGACTCTTGTTATTAAGGGTTTGATTGGTTGGTTAAGTAGGAGTGGTTATATTCCCCCATCAAGGTTTATTCCCCCCTAAGCATAGTGACTTGTTTAGGCCCTTCATTAAGGGAGGGTCCAATAAGTCATATTTTGATTGATAGGCACTACTAAAGTAGCATTTATCACATTAACACAACCTTACACCTTGGAAATACTTGGACAATCATAATATCATAGGGATAATGCTCGAGTCCATTATATGTGCACATGGGTCATCACCTATTGACACAATATGTTAAACCCCTACCTTCAA
>SNQJ01S0092545.1:7646-32110 GCA_010110895.2 Picea sitchensis
CCTTTCATACTGCAACAAAAATGACACCATTTATGGCACTCTATGGATACCACCCTCCTTCCATCACTTCTTCTCTAAAAGGAAAATCTAAGGTTCAAGCAGTGGAAGATCAAATCGAGCATCAATAACAAGTTCTCAAAACATTAAAGGAAAACCTGACCATGGCAGAGAATCATATGAAACAACAAGCAGATCAACATCATAGTGAAAGAAGTTTTGAAGTAGGGGATTGGGTGTTTTTAAGACTACAACCATACAAACATATGTCCCTCAATAAATCCAAGAAGGATAATAAATTATCACCAAAGTACTATGGCCCTTATAAGGTGTTGCAAAAGATTGGTACTATGGCATACAAATTAGAGTTTCTTTCATCTTCATGAGTACACCCATTTTTCCATGTTTCATTCTTAAAGAAGGTTATAGGTGACAATATCCCAGTTCAAACTATATTGCCAGAACTTGAAGAGGAAGGAAAAATCATATGGTAGCTTGAAGCCATCACTGACACAAGAATTCGCTAGCTGAGGAATAGATCCATTTGAGAGTATCTCATTAAATGGAGGAAACTACTGGCTGAAGATTCCACTTGGGAAGATGATTCTTTTATACAGAAGCATCAAGAGTTACTCAAGCATTGCATACAACACTTGTCTCAAGGGGAGGGGCATTTTATGCGCTAAATAGTGTCTCATTACCCCTTAATTGGGGCATATTATATTAGCAATGTTATTTTATTTATGTCAGATTTAGGCCATTAGTTGTAATTATATCTCCTAGTCTCCTATATATACCAAGGAGACATTTTCTTTTTGAATCATCTTGTAATTGTAAATTTATGTGGTCATAAGGAGGTTGCCCCCTCGAAGAGGCTTATTGTTTGAATTTATCTCTTTTTCAAGGCGGTGAGTACTTATTTTTAGGTTTCTCTATGCTATATTGATATTTGGTTCTTAACAAGGATCAAGTAGCTTCACCAGTGGTGAGGCAAGTGGCCCCACCAACATCACAAGTATTGAGAGAGAAGGTATCTCCACCAGTGGTATAGGATCAGATGGATTCAACTCTCAAGATCCAATGGGGAGGAGTATCCTCCTAGGACTGTGCAGAGGATAGTGGATAGGGAGTAGGTATCTCTATAGGTTATGTGGATTCAAAGGGAGTCTATCTTTAAATGGATTTAGGAATCTAAAAGGGATATTCATTCGCTCAATGGGACCCAACCTTTAGGTCTAGATGGGATATAGGCATCTTACAAGACATACAGGTAGGTATCATGGGTTGAGATGGCCAGATAGGAGGTTTATAGGTAGGATCATTCTAGGAGAAGGATGTCTTCTAGGATAGGATCATGTCAGACAATAGGATTTGCTTCAATGATCGAGGATGCAACCAATTGGGAGGACTGGAGAGAAGGATTTTTTTTGGTGACAGAGGGAGAAACCAATCAGATGAATTGGAAAGTAGTTTGTTGGCAACCAATAATCCTGTTAATTTTTTATCATAATTAAAATCACCACAAAAGGATTATACCTCTCTATAGCTGCCACATCCTTAAATTTATGAACATGCATGTTTCTAAGCTTCTTGGCGATTATTGAGCTAAATTTATCTTATGAGTTTTTTGCTGGATTTTCATTTGTTTTGTTCATGACTGTAATCTTGAATTTAAATAAAAACTTGTTTTAGGATTTATATATTCTACCTAATATTTTCTCTTTGAAGGTATTTGTATGTTTCTAAGCTTCAAGTTTTATGATTTCATTAATTAAATTACCATCACAATCTTTATGTGTTATGGGTCTCATGACTTAGCCAATTCCTTGAAGTGTATAAACACGCAAAACCCATGCCTTGACCCAAAAGTTGTTTCGGGATTTTGCGTATCGGGTATTTCCGTGCAAGCCAACCTTAACTTCTGTGATCCCCAAAACCCCGATATAAAACACTTCATATCAATGATTCACATCCTTTCGTGATCCAATAGTCGATATTGAATCAGGATTTCGTGTATCGAGATTTCCCGATGTGATTCACCTCTATTTACCTGATCCCCGAAACCAAACCCTGATATAAAACACTTCATATCGACAACTCACATCCTTCCGTGATCCAACGGTCGAGCTTGAATTGTGATTTTGCATATCGGGATTTCCCGGTGTTATTCACCTCACTCTCTCGACTCCCGAAACCTCGAGATATAGGTGTCTCAGATCGACGACTCACATCCTTTCATGATCCAACAGTCGAGATCGAATCGGGATTTCGTGTATTGAGATTTCACGATGGGATTCACCTCTGTTTCCCCGATCCCCAAGACCCTGATATAAAACACTTTAGATCAACAACTCACATCCTTCCGTGATCCAATGATCAATATCGAATCGAGATTTCATGTATCAAGATTTCTCTATGTGATTCACCTCTGTTTCCCCGATTCTCAAAACCCCGATATAAACCACTTCAGATTGACGGCTCACATCCTTTCGTGATCCAATGGTTGACATTGAATCATGATTTCACGTATCCGGACTTCCCGATGTTATTAACCTCACTCTCCTGACTCCCAAAACCTCGATACACCAATGTCTCAGATCGAAGGCTCACATCCTTTTGTGATCCAATGATTGTGATCACGTCGGGATTTCTCTCAACTCTGCTCTTGGATTTTCCTATGTGCGAGTCAGCTAAAACATTGTCCTCTTGCCACGTGTCCCACAATCCGATGGTCCATATTCTTTATTCACAAATGCTATTTCAAGGATTCTCCATTATTGTCGGCATAGGTAAAATGTTTGGTAGCTCAAAATGATTTAATCGAATGGGAAAACCAAGAATTGATGTGCAGAACGAGCAAACAAGAGACCCGAAAGATCCAGGAATTTAGTTCAATGAAATCATTAATTGAAAAACTGTTTGATCCTTCTCATTCTAATTTCTAAATGGTAGAAGTGATTTTATTTTATTTTATTTTATTGTTATGAAAGTCAAAATAGGAATATTTAGTTTTGATCTTGTTTTTGTTAATAATAAGACCAACTAAAGAATCCATGGTTCTGTAGCCAGTCAATTTTTTGAATAACAGTTAGCATTGTTTCCTGAAAATCAAATATGTTTTGTTATCCACAAGAAATTGATGATTATGATGTTTATTGCATGGAGAAAACATCTTGGATCATACACTCTATTATTCAGTAGTTTATGTCTTTTATTTTGAAAAACTTTGTTGTACAGGGGTGGTTTCCAGTTATACTATTTTTGAAAAACAAATCTATTTTTTGTGGGGATTACACTCTATCTTGTATGATAAGAGTTGTGAATCCAAAACTAGTTTAAATAGTGATCACTGTTAATAATGAAGTATCTTTGGCTGGGATACATTATGGACATATGACTCGGAGAACTGATGTGGAAAAGCTATCTATCATTGGCTTTAGACATGTGTGATGCTCATTCCATTATGTTATTTATTATCTTGGTTTTATGAAATATTATTATGTTCGATGTAGCTTTAGTCTCATTTTCATATGTTGTTTCATACCATTTAATAGTCAGATGTTGTCTATATTTTGTTATTCCATTTAGTATCTCTGATCAATCTACCATTTGATAATTATTAATTTATTCTTGGTATTAAATGATGGATTATATTAGTACTTCAAAGTGATTTTCCTCTCTTGATAAGTTTTGATTATCATAAGGTCACTAGATCTTTACATTTGTCATTTTGTTGCTATATTCTCATTTCAATACACCTTTGAATTTCTTCTCGGAGTACTAGCATTGTTCTTTCATAGGTTTCCCTTACATGCAGGATAGTTAGGATCTTGAATGAGATAGGAAGATAAATTCAGCCTAGTCAATTAGATAAAAACTTATTTCATTTGCTTTCTATTTATTAATGAAATAAGGAAAACATGAATTAGCTTTGACTGTTTGTGTATTCTTATTTCAATTTTATTTTCTCAACATTCATTAGTTTTAGATCTTTTAATATTCAAAAAGAAAAAATAAAAGGCATGTGTTTTCTTTATTTAATTTAGAAACACTTTCAAGAACTTTCATTTCACAAGTTTTCCAGTAAACCTTGCACGTTGTATATAGACTGTCTATAATCATTTGTACATATTTATGCTTCTATTTGAACACATGTATTTAGTAAACTTATATTCTTAGTATCATAGCCTTATATTAGTTTATTTCTTTTATCATTTTTAGGACTTTAGTTGGCCAATGGAGCCATTAATCCCGTCAGGTCATTTCATTCTAAATGGCTTGGGTTAACTAGACAACCCCGGTCCAGATTTGACCTTCCAGTTGACGGTGCATCATTTTCTCCCATCAACAAATTGCACTAGAAGGAGGGAGAGGTTGATTTAATGATTAAATGTTTCACCCCTCAACCTTTCACAATTCCAAATTTATAAGTCCTTCTTCTGTGTCATCTTATAATGCACTACAAGGTAGGTTAGATGAAAAATAACTATTTGGAGTCAATTTCTTCAATTTCTTAATTTTTCATGGCTCCTGCCCAAATCACTATGCTGGAACATGCTTTCAATGTCTCATTACCAGTTATTCCCAACAAGACTGATGATCTCTTTTTAGAACTCACCTTTGATGGTGAAGGGAACACATCTGCAGTAGACCATATTTCTATTTTTTTTATATAAATGTTTAAGACATAATATCATTGATCATAATGTTACATACAAATTGTTCACTCTCACTTTTCAAGGTCGGGTTAAATATTGGTTTAAGTCTTTTTCGACTAATTCGATTCATTCTTTTTCTGAGTTTGTAATTGAATTTTTATCAGATTTTAACAATTATGATTATGATGAATTAAGTGAAGAATTAAGTTTCTTAAGGAAAGAAAAAGGTGAATCATTCAATGATTTTGCAATTAGGTTCATACATGTTTGTACTAGATTCCCTTTGAAAGAAATGTAGCTTATTAATAAATGGTTTGAATATCTCGTTCCTCTCTCAGACAAGCAAGATCAATTAATTGTTAACCAATATGAATTAAGCACTAATACTCAATCTCAAGATGGTTCAAATTTTCATGTTGATCTTGAAGATTTTGAAGAACCACAAATTTTGTCAACTTCTTTCATTTTGGAAAATCATTAGCAACATCACATTTTACAAAATGCAATCGTCATCTCTAATAATTATTTTCCAACAATGTCTCCTCCTATCGAAGAAGGAACCTTGACTTGAAAAGATGTTAGTTGTCACAGTCTCATAGATTTTATAACTGTTTCTAAAATAAAAGAGGTCAAATGTGAATTTGATAATCATGTGGACGATAAAACGTCCCCAAATTTAATTGAACATGTACATGATCAATCAATAGGAGACAAAATCATTAGTTAGACTATTAATCAATCTTCTATCTCTAGTGACCTGCTCTCAAATTTTTCCTTACACAATGAACCAAATTGTCTCTTAGAAACCGTCTCGTACTCTTTAAAACATAATACAATAGAGGTTGATTAGTTTATACAAGGAGAGGGAAGAAAACCAGAGTTTTAAACGCATACACCTATCATTTCAAGAGATGCATTTTGTCTCCTCAACTCTTCTACATATTATTCCTTGTACCCTGATATTTTTTATCCTAATGTTGTGCAATTGGGTGTTCCATATTACCTTGGAGATAATTCAATATTATATAATCAGGTACAAATTAATAGATATTACCGAATAGAAGATAAAGAGGAAAATAATTCTGCCCACGAAAATATTAATTTTTATTCTCATCAATTATTCATGGGTAAATCAAGAAATGATTTGAAAGAGTCCCAAATTGCATATTCCATTGATTCATCTCAATTTGTGTTTAAACAAGGATCTAAATTTTTCCATGATCATTTATTTGAGGTTGAAAATTATAATCGGCCAAATATTATTACCAATGATGATTATTCAAAAATGTTTGTTGTTCCATTTAGTCCACCTCGAATAGTTAATCTTGAATTTTTTAAGCTCAATGGAAAGTTTCCGGAGAATGAGACACTTCTTTTCCGATTGATAATCACGATAAGTTCTCACCATATTGATCCGAACTCTTTACAAGATTCTTTCCTTGATAGTCTAAAACTTGATTCTCATCATGAACTTTTGTCGTATATGAATTCTTTCAAACAATCCCATGTTAGTAATTGCACGCATTATGATAGGATTGCAGATTGGTTGGAGTATTCATATCTTGAAAAGTTTCCAGGGAATGGTAAGATTATCTTCATTTTATTTAGAGATCAAGGAGGTAACTCTGACACACTCATTTTATATCCTTTAGATGGAGAAAATATGGAATGAAAGGAAATTTTTCAGGAGGATGGGGCACTTCGGTCTAGGCCAATGGTTATGTTAGGTCCCCATAACTTTCACAAGCTTCACAATCTCATTTTTTTGTATTTTTGTGACCCATATAATGACAAAATTGCAGAATGGCTGGAGGATTCATACAAAAATAATGTTCAAGGGAATGGTAAGGTAATCCTTGCTTTGTTTTTAAATGACGATGATAAGGGTAAGTTTGATACATTTTTGTCATTTTTCGATATACTACCATTCTTGTTAGTAATATTTGATTTTTTTTCCATTGCAAGATTGAGTTACTCTGATGGCTACATTGGAAGCATGACTTCACTTGGTATTTTGATTTGTTTAGTAGTTAGAGTAGGTTTAGGAGTAGCTTTTCTTTTAGTTTTATTTCTCACTGTTTCTCTTTGTAATAATGCAATTATGAAAACAAGTGGGTGCACCAAGAGAACCATAATATGACTGTTGTCAGGGAATTCCACTTTGACCCTTTTCTCTCTTCTTTTCGTTAAACATTTCTTTTCAAAAACGTAGTATCATCATGAAAATTTTAAATGAAAAGTAAAGAGATAAGTAAATATGAATTGTCAATTCTACACTAACCCAAGGTGCCAGGAGTAGGACTGCACTCATATTAATAAGGTTTTTTCTCTTTTTCTTTTAGTCTCTCTCAAGAGATATTTCGTTTGATGATTTCAGATCCACCCTCTTGTGAATATTTTTAATTTTGGTTCTTTTCATTTTGCTTGATTTTGATTTGTTTTTTGAATAATTATGTCTGAATCACCATTTCATTTGTTGAAGGGAATCAAAACTCTTGTTCTATAGAAACAATTGATAATTTTCTTAGCACCTAGGAAGTAAGTGCTAATACTCAAAATAGAAGAAGCAATTTTCTGTTTAAAATCAATGTTCCTAGTTTCTCATTAAAACTACAAGAAGACACGATCATCCTTAACAAACTTCTAGTGTTGTCTGTGTTTTAAAGAAAACAACTCAACCATACCTTCCCATCCTTGATATGGTTTCTTAACAAGAAATCTAAGTTTCCAAATCATGATGAAGGTCATCAAAATAGTAAAATAATTTGTAAATGATCAAAATTTTCATTTCAAACTTTAGGATTTTCAGTATCACCCTGCCCTCTTGAATATCAGGAAGTTTTGGAAATTATAAACAAATTCTATAGGGTTGAAAGCACTGTAAAGTGTGGTAAGTGTTTCTAAACCCGTCAGGACACTGAACAGGTATGCTGGCAGCAGGTAAATGCATGCATGATACCAAGGAAACTTCACCGGGGTACTGAACAGGCCTGCTGGAAGCAAAGAAATGTCGGGTTTAAGAAGATCCTTAGATGTGTATTTTAATTTGATCAAGTGTGAAAAATGTTAATTATTGTGAATGGACGAATCTTGGATAGGATAAAGGTACTAGAGTGGGTTAAATGACATCCCTGTTGAGGCTATGGACATTTGCTGGCAGCAATGACCCTGTCAATAGTATCGAAGTCAAAATAATAAACATCTCTACACTTGAAATCTAAATCAGATACCAGATGGAATTTTTTTGAAAAAAAGCAAATCTGATGCTAAATGCGTTATTTCTGATTTATAATAAAAATGATTGGTTTTTCGTTAAATGTTTATGAAAATTCATTTCATCTGAAGCCCTGACACAATTTTTCTGATGATACAGAGATAACTACTTCACCCAGTATGTCGTCATTGTTGGCAACCAATAATCCTGTTAATGTTTTATCATAATTAAAATCACCACAAAAGGATTATACCTTTCTGTAGCTTCCACCTCCTTAAATTTATGAACATGCATGTTTCTCAACTTCTTGGCCATTATTGCTAAATTTATCTTATGAGTTTTTTGTTGGATTTTCATTTGTTTTGTTCATGAATGTAAGCTTGAATTTAAATAAAAAATTGTTTTAGGCTTTATATCTTCTACCTAATATTTTCACTTTGAAGGTATCCATATGTTTCTAAGCTTCAAGTTTTATGATTTCATTAATTAAATTGCCACCACAATATTTATGTGTTATGGGTCTCATGACTTAGCCGATTCCTTGAAGTGTATAAATGCACAAAACCCACAACTTAACCCAAAAGTTGTTTTGGGATTTCGTGTATCGGCTATTTCTGTGCAAGCCAACCTTGACTTCTTCAATCCCCGAACCCACAATATAAAACACTTCAGATCAATGAATCACATCCTTTCGTGATCCAACGGTCGAGATAGAATCATGATTTCGCGTATCGAGATTTCCCAGAGTTATTCACCTCACTCTCTTGACTCCCAAAACCCTGAGATATCAGTGTCTCAGATCGATGGATCACATCCTTCTATGATCCAATGGTCGAGATCAAATCAGGATTTCGTGTATCGGGATTTCCCTATGTGATTCACTTATGTTTCCCTGATCCTCAAAACCTCAATATAAAAAACTTCAGATCGATGGCTCACATCCTTCCGTGATCCAACGGTCAAGATCGAATCGCGATTTCACGTATCGGGATTTCCTAGTGTTATTCGCCTCACTCTCCCAAATCCTGAAACCCTGAGATATCAGTGTCTCAGATCGAAGGCTCACATGCTTCCATGATCCAACGGTAGAGATCGAATCGGGATTTTGCATATCAGTATTTCCTGATGTGATTCACCTCTGTTTCCTCGATCCTCGAAACCCCGATATAAAACACTTTAGATTGACGACTCACATCCTTCTGTGATCCAACGGTCGAGATCGAATCGAGATTTTTCATATCGGTATTTCTCGATGTGATTCACCTCTATTTCCCTAATCCCCGAAACCCCAATATGAAACACTTCAGATCGATGGCTCACATCCTTTCGTGATCTAAGGATCGAGATCGAATCACGATTTCATGTATCTGGATTTCCCACTGTTATTCACCTCACTCTCCCAACTCCCGAAACCCCGACATTTCAATGTCTCAGATCGACGACTCACATCCTTTTGTGATCGAACAATCGTGATCACGTCGAGATTCCTCTCAACTGTGCTCTTGGCTTTTCCTATGTGCGAGTCAGCTAAAACATTGTCCTCTTGCCACATGTCCCATGATCTGATGGTCCATATTCTTTCTTCACAAATGCTATTTCAGGGATTTTCCGTTATTTTGGGCATAGGTAAAATGTTTGGTAGCTCGAAATGCTTTACTCGAATAGGAAAACCAAGAATTGATGCGCAGAATGAGAAAACAAGAGACTCAGAAGATACGGGAATTTAGTTCAATGAAATCATTAATTGAAAAACTGTCTGATCCTTCTCATTCTAATTTCTAAATGGTAGAAGTGATTTTGTTTTATTTTATTTTATTTTTATGAAATTCAAAATAGGAATATTTAGTTTTGATTTTGTTTTTGTTAATAATAAGACCAGCTAAAGAATCTATGATTCTGTAGGCAGTCTATTTTTCTAATAACAATTAGCATTGTTTCCTGAATATCAAATATGTTTTGCTATCCATAAGAAATTGATGATTATGATGTTGATCGCATGGAGAAAACATCTTGGATCATACACTCTATTATTCAGTAGTTTCTATCTTTTATTTTGAAAAAATCCATTGTACAGGGGTGGTTTCCAGTTGTACTATTTTTGAAAAACAAATCTATTTTGGTGGGGGGATTACACTCTATCTTGCATGATAAGAGTTGTGAATCCAAAACTAGTTTAAATAGTGATCACTATTAATAGTGAAGTATATTTGGATGGGATACATTATGGACATATGAATCAAAGAACTTATATGGAAAATCTATCTACCATTGGATTTAGACCTGTGTGATGCTCATTCCATTGTGTTCTTTATTATCTTGGTTTTATGAAATATTATTATGTTCGATGTAGCTTTAGTCTCATTGTCATATGTTGTTTCATGTCATTTAATATGCATATGATGTCTATATTTTGTTATTCCATTTAGTATATGTGATCAATATACCATTTAATAATTATTGATTTATTCTTGGTCTTAAATGATGGATTATATTAGTACTTCAAAGTGAGTTTCCTCTCTTGATAAGTATTGATTATCATAAGGTCACCAGATCTTTGCATTTATCATTTTGTTGCTATATTCTCATTTCAATACACTTTTGAATTTCTTCTCAGAGTATTAGCACTGTTTTTTCATAGGTTTCCCTTACATGTAGGACAGCTAGGAGCTTGAATGACACAGGAAGAAAAATTTATCCTAGTCAATTAGTTACATATTAGTTCATTTTCTTTCTATTTATTAATGAAATAAGGACAACATGAATTAGCTTTGACTGTTTATATATTCTTATTTCAATTATGTTTTCTCAACATTCATTAGTTTTAGATCTTTTAATATTCAAAAAGAAAACTGTAAAGGTATGTGCTTTCTTTATTTAATTTAGAAACACTTTCAAGAACTTTCATTTCGCAAGTTTTCCAGTAAACCTTGCAAGTTGTATATAGATTGTCTATAATCATTTGTACATATTTATGCTTCTATTTGAACACTTGTATTTAGTAAAATTATATTCTTAATATCATATCCTTAGATTAGTTTATTTCTTTTATCATTTTTAGGACTTTAGTTGGCCAACAGAGCCATTAAATCCGTCAGGTCATTTCATTCCAAACGGCTTGGGTTAACTAGACAACCCCGGTCTGGATTTGACCTTTCAGTTGACGGTGCATCATTTTGTCCCTTCAACAAAGTTCTGGTAGAGGATATAGTATGAGAGAAACATCTACTTTCAAGTGATGATGGAGGATGGAATGCCTCCCTCACTAAGGAGTGTCTATGGGTTTGTAGAATAGGGAGGTATTGCCACTTGTGGAGTGTGGTGATGATACCTTCCTCACTAAGAGGGACTGTTGATTTTTGTAGCTTCGAGAAAGTATTCTCACATAAACCTAGGTGTTGGGAATGTGGGAATCATCATGAGAACCACATAAAACTTATGGTTTGGTGAAAACCGCCTTGTATTTGAGTGGGTACTTCATGGGTTTAGTGATGGGATTTGTGGGATTTTGTTGGGGCTTCACACCCACAAGAAAATCCTAATTTGATGTTGACTTGTGAAGGGTATTCTATTAAGACCAATAAGTGTTGTGTATAAAGGAGAGAGGTCATTGTGACATTACATATCATGTAGAGTGTGTGGATACATGATGGAGCTAACATAAGTGAGTTTGCACATGTGCTAGGAGGATTGGCGATTTCAGCAAAGGGAAATTATGCTAGGGTGGAAAATCTAGCATAGGGTTGAGGACTATCTATCTTTTTTTCTTGGTAGGGAAAAGCACACAACACATTTGGGAGAGAGAGGAAATAGTAGAAGGAATAATTTGTATGAGTGGTGTGAGTCATAGAAGGGTCCATAAATTTTTTCACATGTACATGGGTTGCAGTCGGAATAATGGTGTATGTATGCAGGTTGTTGTACGAATAGTCACGTACATCCATACAAGTTCTTCTAGGTAGGATTAGGTATATATAGGATGAAATTAGGTGACCTTAGTAGGTCCTATAGGTGGTCTTCAATAGGTTTGTGGTTAGAGGAGTTTTCCAGAATATTTCTAAGGTTTGATTTTCTGATTTGTATGGTTATTGGAGAACAAGGTTGTTCTCAGTTTTGGTGACTTTGGAGGACGTGGTTGTCCTAATATTTTGGTGATGTTGTATTGTTTGGGAGGGATTATTTTCCCTCAGGATTTATGATGATAACAAGAGTACAGACTAAAATTTGTGTCTCATGTGTATTGATGATTCATCTTTGATCTTTGTGTATCCGCTGCATATGTTTTCAGTCAATAATTTTCACTGTAAAATTAAAATTGTTTAGTGATAACAGCTAGGATTGTACTGTTAAATCACTAGGAATAAATTTTCATATTTGAGAATTTTTCACATAGAGTTACATGTGAAAATTGAAATGGACGTCATCGTACAAAAAAATACCCAAAGTTTTCCAATTTTCAAATTTTTTAATATTTCTAATTACACCCAATTTCGTATTTATATCCTCGGGTTTCCATTGAAGATCTATAATTAGCTTTGCTACGACCTATTTTTATCCTATAATAATAAATTTAACCTATGCATCTGAAATTTGAATAATCCACGTTGAATTCTCCATGAATTGTATTGCAAAAATCGGGGATTTTTCCCAATTTCGCCTAATTTTTCCATGGCGCTCTGCAATTATGAAATTTGGCCAATTACAAGACCGAAAATGCCCAGATAAAAATTAAAATTCAAAATTTTAACTCTTGGGCTCATTCCTCTCAAATTTCCTGTGAATTTCTCCAAAATTCACAAGAGTAATTTTAACAAACATATTGAAGACATCCCCTTCTAACATTCTATCAAACGATTTGCATGCATACTCTAGAATTTTCAATTTTGTGCTATGTCTTTGGCCCTTACACGTCCAATGTTGAAACTAGATCTTTGATAGAACTTTTTATCATCCCCATCCTCAATATGGTCCATGCCACACAAAATTATGACTCTCTGATACCATTTAATTAATAAAAACTTCTCTGCATATGAACAAAATGATGCAAACTAACAAGAATTATATACATGCATAATTATACAGGAAAACCCATAACATATTTAACTCGATTAAACACATAGTATTAAATAAGAACACAATAAGACACTTATCGTTTATAAAACATCGACTGGATGCAGATTTCAAACATTCTTCCCAACCATACAATTCACTGCTCATAAACTCTCAGTAGTGGGTCACCCATGAGTTGGGGCTATCACTCCACCAGGGAAAAGGTTCTCTCACCATTCCAACTAAGGTAAAAAAAACTCATCCAAACAAAGAATGGTCAATGGAATAAACTATAGAAATAGTTCCGCCTAACATCCTCTCATTCCCGTCAACCGGTCCCACCCCAGGAAGTGTATCCCTTCTCTTCTCAATAGTCCTTTGACTCTCCCACTTCCCTTCCAAGGATTCAGAAATAGGTTGTCCAAGAAGTCTCTGAGTGTTGTGGTACTTGAAACAAAATGCTTCTCACAGGACTAACAACCTGCCTCTTCAAACCAATGCTCACATGCATGACAACCTACTTCCTCAACCCAAATCTCATAGGCTTGATAACCTCCCTCTTCAGACCCAAAAAACTAAGAATTTATAGGGCCACCCATGTTCCATAAATCCACTCTCAAGCCATAGTATGCATTATAGAATGAATGAAAAGAATGAATGAGAATTACACTAATTCTCAATATTATATATGCATTCACCCAACTTGACACTTGACACACAAGGAAATAACTTGTTCCCCACTTGTAATATGTTCCCTTCCCTTGGAAACTTAGGATAATGTAATGTTATAATACTTAATAATTTAGGAATAATATTATTTTATTTCTTCGCTTAAGCTCCCTTAACTTAGCCCCTCTTCCTTAAGCCCGTATCCCCCTTTCCCTCTTGTGGATTCCTTGCCCTCCGTACTCTTTTGTTTGACTTCGTCTACAATAATGATGTATTTTATTAATAATATTAGTGATTACATATTACAATGATAGGCTCACTGGCCTTTTATCATCTAGGTTCTCTAACCTAATAATAACAAAATAACTTTGGCCTCTAATATCTTGTCTCACCAACCTATAAAACACATGTACATTTACAATTGGGGTTCATCCCGGGGGTATTACACTCAATATAGAAACAATAAATTTAATTCCAAAAATGATCCATCTTAGTGAAGTGAGTGGGATGTAAGTCCCTTGTTTACGGATCAGAATTGCAGGGCATCAATTTAGCAGGAACATATAAAAAAAGTGAAGAAAATTAGTGAGAGAAAGATTGTCTAGAAATAGTTCAAGAAGTACTTTAGCAAAAGTATCTCTCTCACAAGTACTGTGAGGTTAAAATCAAGGAATTCCACGAATTAAATTTTGGACAAATAACCATAAAGGAATATGAAAATGAATTCTTGTAATTGTTTAGATATGTTAAGAACATCATAGATGAGAAGTTGAAGATTCATTGCTTCTTAAATAGATTTCCTTAATTCTATAAGGAGAAGATTGAATTTGATTATTTTGGGACTTTTGATGAGGAATTTGGAAAGGATAAATATTGCTATGAGAATAACATAAACAAGCTACAGATTCACAGGGCATGGAAGGAGAAAAAGGAGAATCTTTATGAAATAAAGAAAACGTTCAAGCCTCACTACAAAAACCAGACAAAGAATTTCCAACATAATCAACTAGCATGAAGGGGAACTAAGATTGTTGAATAAATGGGAAAGGGGCCAAGAGATCCTATTTAATGTTGGATATGTGAGGAAGATTATTTTCTACAAACATTTCCATACCAAAAAGAGAACACTGAGAATGTTCGAAAAATTTGGGAGGCTACAATTTCCAATGATGTAGTATGTACTATTCCTCCTAAAGTTTTCAAATCACGGGTCTTAAGAAGAATAATAATAGTAAGTCATGGTTATTTCAATTAACCATTGGAACCAAGAAAATAATTAGGGAACTGGTGGAGAGATGTTTGTTAGAACTGAATGGCTCTTCAGATGGTAAAACTTGAACATCTTGCCATTTGGTTCATATGATGTTCTCATTGGTGGATTGGTTGGAAGCACATTGAATAAATATTGATTGCTACAATAATACCTTTGATTTCATTGGTGAACATGGAAACTCAATAAGGATAGGTATTCCAAAGGTGATCTCTATTAGGAAAATTTTAGCCTTGCAACTAAATAAGTTCTATAGAAAGTGATGCCAATGGTATACAACCTATGTATTGGAACCATTGGAGTATAACGGGAAAAATACTAAGGCCTATCCTTTATTACAATAATTAAAATATGTATTCCCGATGATGTACCAATACTACTCCCAAAAAGAGATATTAATTTTTTAATCAACCTTACTCTTGGAACTACACTACTTTGTAAGGATCCTTTTAGAATGAGTACCGATAGATGTGGATAAGTTTATCCCCATGGGTAGAAATATTCTTATTTTTCAAAGATAAATGTGGAACTCTCTAGTCATTTATTAACTATAGACAACTAAAAAAAGTAATAGTAAAGAACAACTTTCTATTGCCTTGAATTGTTGTTGTATTTGACCAAATGAGAAGGTATATTTTCAAGTCATAATTAAGGAATAATAAATCCACAAGTCAAACTTTAGAACAAGGTATGGTCATTGTGAATTTGTATTTATATCATTCAATTTCATAAATGCACCAACTACATTCATATGCCTCATAAATAATGTCTTGAATAAATACTTGGACAAGTTTGTGCTTGTTTTCCTTGATGATACTATGATTCTTTTGAAATTTGAAGAAGAGAATGAGGATCATTTTTTAATGGTTTTGAAGGTGTTAAGAGAACACAAGATGGATACAAAACTCAACAAATGTAACCTTTATGAAAAACATGTTCATTATTTGGGTCACATTATCTCACAAGGAGTATGTATGGATCCGAAAATGATTGAGGGCATAGTGAATTATCCCTTTTGCAAAGAATGTTATTGATGTGATATCCTTCACAGGTCTTGCTACTTATTATTGGAGATACATTTATGGATTCTCCAAGATTACAAACCCAATAACTTCTTTTCAAAATAAATGGAATAAGTTCAAATGGTCCCAATAATGTGTGGAAAGTTGTCAATGGTTGAAAAATATTTTCATTAGTGCACCTATATTGAAGATTGTAGATCCATAGAAAGACCTTGTTGTGTGTATAGATGAATGTAGGGAAGGACTTGGTGGAATTTTTATGCAATATAACCATATGGTGTGTTGTGACTCATGAAAACAAAATTATCATGTCAAAAAGTAAGAAAAAATATATTTCTCATTCCCTATAACTTGTTGTTGTAGTCCATACATTGAAGATCTAGTGACATTGCTTGATGGGCAGGTTGTTCTTGCTAATGACATATGATATTAGCTTGAAGTATATATTTGACCAACCAAACTTGAATTTTAGGTAAGAAACATGGTTTGAATTTCTCCACAAGTTTGATTTTGAAATAAAACACATAAAAGGGAAGGAAACCAAGGTTGTAGATGCACTTCGCAAGAAAATTCATGTGTTAGTGACCAACATATGTAAATATATTTTGAAGAAAACATTGGTAGAGTCCCTTTTTATTGATGAACATTATATTCAAGTGAGAGATGGACCATGTTAAGAGGAAATAAAGAGGAATTATGAAATCTATCAACCAAGTGGTGATGGAATTCTTATTTACACAAATATAATGTATATTACCAACTCGACAAAGTTGGGACAATTATTATGGATGAAATCCATAAAATACCATATATAGTCATCCAAGATACCAAAAAATTATTGCTGCAACAAGGAAGCAATACTTTTGGTCTGGAATTAAAAGGGGTGTTGTTGAATAATTCCAAGATGCTTGAAATGTCAGTAGATCAAGAATGGGAATTAACACCTAGAAGATTCGTTGCAACCTTTTCCACTTCCCAAATGGAAATGCAACGCAATAACAATGGAATTTATTATGAGATTTCCAAAACAATGAAGCAATGTGATGTTATCATGGTTGTAGTTGATAAATTAATGAAAGTAGCTCATTTTATTCCCATAAAGTATACTCACAAGGAAAAAAAGATTTCAAAAATATTCATTAAGGGAATTTTTAAGTTGCACAGATTCCCATGAAAATTGAATCAGATAGTGATACAAAGTTCACTTCGAATTTTTGGAAAAGTATTTTTGAATGCTTGGGAACCAAACTAAGTTTCAATGTTGCTTTCCATCTGCAAATAGATGGGCATATTGAAAGAGTAAATCAAGCAATTGAAGACATGATTTGCATGTATGCGATGGATAAATCATCCAAGTGGGAAGATCAATTATACCTTGTGTGTAAATGTGTTGAACCTGCACATAATAGATCTAGCTAAACAAGAATACACACATTTGTAGAGAGAATTTGAGAAAGAAGAATAAGGAGAGAAAGAATGAAAGAATTCTCATTAACCGTTATGGATAATGAATAATTCACACATGATATACTCTGTATAACTCAATGAGTGCGCACTGGGGGAGAACTAATGCACCATAGTTGTGGTCTAGAGTGATCTGGACACACACCAAGAGTTACAGGAGTGAACTTTCACCTAGTCTAGTCTCTCAAGCATTTACGAGAGTGAACTGCCACCTAGTTGAGTTAACTAGTCAACTAGTCTTCAATTAACTGATTGAACAGAGGGTAGTGAGGAGTTAACTCAAGGAATCAAGGGTAATGTTCTAGTATGGTGATAAGACCAAGGAAAGTTTGAATTAGCATGGTGATGATCCCAATGTTGCATGGTGACAAAACCAATGCAACATATAAACTCAAATCAACTAGTCAAACTGAAGTGTCAACTAAAATAGAATATTCTCTAGGTGGAACATTCTCCCCTAAAATATAGGAGACTGGATAATGACTAATTATGACTAATAAACAAGGAAACAACTTAGGAAAAATAAATCCTAGAAGTGTGTGAAGTAACTCCAACACCCCCTGTGAACATCACTATGGTGAAAATAAAGAATGGGTCCCGGCAATGAGGCCATGTTAGGTACCCAAATACAAAAGAAAGAGGAAAGAGGGAAAAACTCATGGGAAACCCCCCGAAAGGTACAATGTATGTAAAAAGAATAACTATAGTTTCTAGGCAACTGCGTCCTTCACTCCAAGATGACTTCATAGAGAATAGAACTTCTTCTTAGTGAAGGTCTTGGTGAAGATGTGTGTCATCTATTCTGCTAAAGGATAGAACTGTAAGTCGATGATCCCCTCGTTTAATAAGTCCCAAACATAGCGCATGTGGATTTCGATGTGCTTCGTCTGCTACCTATGAAATAGATCTCTGCAGAAATTTAGAGTGCTCTGGTTGTCACACCAGATGATGATCGACCGATGAAACTGAATGCCCAGATCAGTGAGAAAATGTTGTAGCCACATAGCCTGAATGGTTATGTTAACTACCCCTCTATACTCTGCCTCGACTGAAGATAGAGAAATGGTAGTTTGCTTCTTTCTCGACCAACAGATAGGCCCAAAACCAAGACTGATTGAGTAACCAGATGTGGACTTGCGATCAACGTTATCACCAGCCTAATCAGAATCAATAAACCCGATGAGATCTAATGTAGAGTCTGTTGCATAATGAATCCCAAAGGTGGTGGTGCCCTGTACGTATCGAAGGATACACTTTGCATCTTTCCAATGTATTTCATGTAGCTCCTGCATGAACCTAGAAACTACACCAACTGCATATGAGAGGTCTGGTCTAAAGTGTGTGAGATACAACAAGCTCCCCACTAGTTGTCTGTACAGTGTGCTGTCAACCAGTGGAGTCTCCCCGCCATCCTCAAGTTTGACGCCTAATAGGAAAGAATTCGGAGTAGACTTGCAGTCTTTCATGTGAAATATCTCAATGATATCTTGTGCATACTTGGTCTGAGATAGTTTGATGCTTGATGGATCCTAAATGATCTCGAGTCCAAGGAAGAATTGTAATGGACCCATGTCCATCATCAAAAACCTGTCATGTACAATCCTCTTGACTGCAGCAATCACTAAAGTCAAGCACCCGGTGATCAACAAATCATCGACATACATAACTAAAAGTAGAAGTGAATTGGTCATCCTGAGCATGTAGACATTTAGTTCTGATTGGCAACATACAAAGTTGTGTGATGGAAGGTAGGAGTCCATCTTGGCATACCATGCCCTTGGAGCCTGCTTGAGGCTGTAAAGGGACTTCTTCAGTCGACAGACCAAATATGAGTCTTGCATAAATCCCTGAGGCTGCTCCATATAGATCTCCTCAGAGAGATCACTGTGAAGAAATGCATTCTTCATGTCCATCTAATGGAATTCCCATCCCTTGGCTACCACAATGGAAAGTGCCAACCATATGGAATCTATATTTTCTACTGGAGTGAAGGTCTCATCATAATCAATACCATGAACCTGCTGAAATCGTTTGGAAACAAGCCTGGATTTGTATTTTCTAATCTTTCCATCCACTGTGCTCTTGGTCCTGTAGAACCATCTGCATCTAAAAATTTTCCTCCTATAAGGAAGGGGAACCAGATCCCAAGTTTGGTTCTCGAGGAGGGAGTTGTACTCCTCCTGCATGGCAAATTCCCAAAAGGGATTTCTAGCATCCTTTCCATAATACTGTGGATCTGAAGACTAAACCAAGAAAATATTCTTGGAGGGCAATGGTTCAGTGGCATTGAGTGCAACAGGAGGCTCCTTAAAATTAGATCGAGTCCTCCTAGTATCGGCTGGATCACCAACGAGATCCCCTGCATTCTGGAGGGTAGTCTGTGCCTACTTGGGCCTCTTACCTGGCTCTGTAGCTGCATCTAGATGCTCTGACTCTACATATGACTGTACTGACTCTAAATCTGAATCATATGAGTCCTGTGAATCAGAAATCTCATCCAAAGAAGAGTTGGCATGTGCATGCTCATCATCTCGGATAGGTGTAAGAATGAAGGTGTCTGCATGTGGCTGTTGAGGTGCATGTGAGACACTTTCCTCTAATTGGACTCTTCACTCAATGATGAGCCAATCTGAGGAAAGATCAATAAGCCTATATCCCTTCACACCATCGGGGTATCCAACAAAATTGCACTCATTGCTTTGTGGATCAAGTCCCTTCCTCTTTTGAGAGGGAATCTAAGCCCATGCACATGAACCAAAAATGCGAAAGTGGGTCACTTCCAGTTTAAGGCCGCTCCAAGACTCGTAGGGGGTATTATCCTTGAAAGATGTATGGGGATATCTATTTTGGATGTATGTTTCACAATTAAGTGCTTCGTCCCATAGTCTCTGTGGTAGTGACTTTGCATGTAGCATGCAAGACGCCATCTCCTTTAGAGAGCTATTTTTCCGCTCAACAACTCCATTTTATTGCGAAGTATAGGGAACTGTGTGTTGCGGCTGAATCCCTGCCCCATGGAAAAGATTATAGATATCATGATTTATGTACTTTCCCCCATTATCGGTTCAGAGGAATTTTATCTTATTTCCAGACTGTGTCTCAACCAGGGCTTTAAAATCTTTTAGGTGTTGAAAAACCTCAGATTTTTTCCTGAGAAAGTAGATCCATGTAAACTGTGAGAAATCATCAAAAGAAATGAGAACAAAACTCTCTTTGCTGATGGATGGATGTGGAAAAGGACCCATAAGGTCACTATGGATCAGATCTAAAGGTGCAGAAGCTCTCTGAGACTTTCCTTTGTTGAATTTCTCTTGAGGGTGTTTTCTGAGAATACATCCCTCACACACTCCCTTGGAAAAATGGATGTTTGGTAGACCATCAACCAATTTGTTCTTTATAAGTTGTTGCAAGTATCAAAAATTCAAATGTCCAAACCTTTCATGCCATATCCTACTACTTTCATCAGCATGAGTAAGTAGTAAAGAAGAATTAGGTTCATTGAATTCAAAAAATGTATACAATCTAGACCGATGATTTACCTCACCGATAGCAACCCTAGAGTTGGTTTGCATGTCATAGATGTCCACAGAATTTGGTGTGAATATGACTTTATTTACAGTGCTATAATTCATCATTTGATACATGGAGAGAAGGTTGACAAAAAGTTTGGGAACGTGCAAAACATTATCAAAGCTTTTGTTGGTGAGTTCAATCTTTCCTTTGACGGTGACTTCGACAGAAGAGTTGTCCCCCATCAAAATGGGAGGACCTTTGCATGCATCCAAATAAGAATATACTTCTTTTGAGGTAGCCATGTGATGTGATGCTCCTGAATCAATGATCCAAGCATTGGGATAGGAGTTGATGGCAATCAAGGAATGTCTAGAATTGTGTTTCTTGGAATTCAGATCTTCTGGCTTCTTCTTCTTCTTGGCACCGTTGGGGATTTGATCTCCAAGGTTGTTTTTCTAAAGTATTTGAGACATCAGATCTATTTTTTTTTCATGCATGTAGATTCCAAATGGAATCCTTTGTGACAGTACATGCATTTCTCCCTTTTCTTCCCTTCTCCCCTTTGGATCCGGAGGCATTGGTGAAGGGTTTTTTTTACCCTTCCTTCTTCGGATGTGCATGAGATTTCAATTTATCTTTATATTTAGATTTATGAAATTTTTGGTTTCCATCATGCATAGTGAGTGCATGCACCCTTAGGCCTTTGATTGTGCCCATGTTGATGAGCTTGGTTTTCTCTTGTGTCAGGGATTCGATAAAGTCCTCAAGAGAAGGCATCTTCTAGGTGGCTCCAGAGGAGAATATGAATGTATCGAATGTGGATACAAATACAGATAATTTACGACCAATATTGGAGAGAATGGTGAGAACCATTTTTTTCTCCTCCTTCGATTTATCAACCCCGCAAGCTTTGAGTTGCGAGAGTAAATCCTTGAATTTTGTAAAAAAATCTTGGATATTCTTGAAACTTTTTGGATCCAATGTGAGAAACTCCACCTCTAGAATGTGTCCCATCATCTCATAATTTTTTCCAAAGAGCCCTTCCAAGGTGGTCTAGGCTTCATTGGGAGTTTTACAGGAAGATATATGAAAAAGGAGATCGAGAGAAATAAGACTACAAGTTGTTCTGAGTGACTCATCCATGCAATTTAAGTACTTGGATTTTTCTATGGCTGATGTTGGTTCTGTATATGTATTCAAGGTTAACCTGTACAACCCTTTGGTTTAGATATGTATGGTTATTTTCCCCTTCCATGCAAAATAGTTGTAAGGTGTAAGAATGAATTCTTTTTGGAATTCCATTGTTTTGATGTCTTCAATCTTTTGTACCTGCAAAAACTTTTGGTGTAGATTTGGATTAGTAGTACATCGACTATGATACCATGTAATTCTGTTGAGCCTACACATAATAGATATATATAAACAATAATACACACATTTGCAGAGAGAATTTGAGAAACAAGAAGAAGGAGAGAAAGAATGAAAGAATTCTCATTAACCGTTACGAATAATGAATAGTTTACACATGATATTCTCTTTATAACTCAATGAGTTCACACTGGAGGAGAACCAATGAACCATAGTGGTGGTCTAGAGTGATATGGACACACACCAACAATTACAGTAGTGAACTAACACCTAGTCTAGTCTCTCGGGTAGTTACAGGAGTGAACTACCACCTAGTTGAGTTAACTAGTCAACTAGTCTTCAATTAACTGACTAAACAAAGAGTAGTGAGGAGTTAACTCAAGGAATAAAGGGTAATGCACCAGTTTGGTGATGATACCAAGGAAAGGTCTAATTATCATGGTGATGATCCCAACGTTGCATGGTGACAAAACCAATGCAACATCTAAACTCAACTCAACTAGTCAAACTGAAGTGTCAACTAAAAGAGAATATTCTCCAGGTGGAATATTCTCCCCTAAAATATAGGAGACTGGATAATGACTAATTATGACTAATAAACAAGGAAAAAAATTAGGAAAAATAAATCCTAGGTGTGTGTGAAGTAACTCCAACATTGTGGACTTTTCATATAACAATGGGCATTAAGCATCATTAAAAATGAGCCTATTCCAGGATGTATATGGCATAAGATGGAATACTCCAATAATTTGTGATAATCCAATGAACATAATCGTACTTGGGTTGGAAATGATCCCACAGATGGAACAAGATGTTGCTAGGATCAAGCAAAATTTTAAGGAAACACAAGACACACATAAAAATAATGCAGATAATACTAGGGTGCACAAAAAATTCAAAGTTAGGGATCATGTTTACCTTATAGTGGAGTCAAGGAAGAGTTCCTTGAATATTGGAGTTTTTTCGAAGGTGGTGTTAGCACTAGAAGTCACCTCCTGATTGGAGGGGAGGTAAGCCCAATACCCATTAGTTTGTATGTCACAATGAATAAATTTAATTGGGGTCGAATGGGTGCAGGCTCAAGATGATATCGCTTTAACTCGAAAAACTGGACTGGTATGCACATGAAGATGAGGTATTGATTCAAGTTCAGTTAGTAAGTTGTAGTAAGGGTGAGTAGGAGGAATAAATTGAGGAGAATGAAGAGGTCTTCTATGGACATACGGTCTTCCAACAACTTAAAGGGGAAAAACTCACAAAACAAGATCCTCTTGGGTTTAGAGTTTCAGGAAACTGAATGAAGTTATAATTGGACTGAAATCAAACATAAATCACAATACAATTGCAACACTCGAATGGATCATCCATGCTCGAGCCATTCAGTATCAGAGGCAAAATAGATAGAAAATATGTTGACTCTCATTAAACAAGAAGTATCAGATTACAACACATAACCAGAGAACTAGAGGCTTCATTAAAACTTTAAAATATGGGAGCTTAGCTCAACCATTGACCATAACAAAATATAAAAACTAGCTATTTATACTCAGAACAACTCACCACCAATAGGAGTTTGGATATTTTACGAACAAATTTTACAACGTTCTGAACTCCCGATTCCCAGAACTACTTTTCACCGTTGATATCTCCTAATGAGATCTATAGCCCAGATTAAATATTTTCTCAACCTTTGATCTTGGGCCTTTTCCCCGACACTGTTGTGGGGTATTCTACCCTACGGACTAGCAAGCTAGGGCTCTAAACTTGCATGCAGATCATGACCCTTCCTAAGCTACTTTTAACCTTCTACCCAAATCTGAAACCCCTTTTTTCACATGCACACAAGGGAAGAATAAACCAACCTTTTTCCGACGGTTGAAGTAGATCCTCCTTTGATATTTTATCCCCTTGCTGCTGCTGCTCCTTCCAAAAAGCTTCCCTGCAATCAAGACAAAACTACGCATGCATGCTACTGATCTATTATAGGGTTAGAGATTAAACACAAATCAAATAACATAGATAAGACTCATGTATTCGGGACGGGAAAATCATCTTTTTATTAACCTTGATATGAACCAACTTACAATGATTTCTGAGGCCGGTCACCATTCCACGATCCTGATCCTGGGCTCTTCCTCTTCTTTGTCCTCCAACTGTTGCGCTTGAACTTCTCCTAAAGCTTGAGGAAAAGCTAAAGGGTTGGGGACAATAATGGACTTGGCAATTTTGGCAGAGTTTCTTTG
>SNQJ01S0092547.1:3688-36140 GCA_010110895.2 Picea sitchensis
ATGAAAGTGTTTCAAGATATGTTCAAGGATGTTCGTTATGTGCCACAAGAAAACCTAGCAATCGAAAGTTGGGTTTGTATACTCCACTTCAAGTTCCTTCTCGTCCTTGGGAAAGTATTTCTATGGACTTTGTAGGAGGTCTACCTATGTCTAAACAAAGTCATGATTATCTTTATGTTGTGGTTGATCGATTTAGCAAAATGTGTATTTTGATGCCTTGTAACAAGCAGGTTACAGCTGAAAAAATGGCACAAATGTTCTTTCAGAATGTTTGGGTACATTTTGGATTGCCTAAATCCATTATTTCTGATCGGGATTCTTGATTTATTGGAAGCTTTTGGTCGAGTTTATGGGCACTCATGGACACCAAACTGAAAAATAGCACAACTTTTCATCTGCAAACCGATGGTCAGACATAAGTGGTAAATAGAAGAGTGGTGCATCGTCTTCATGGTTATTGCAACAAGCATCCTAAACTTTGGGATGAGCATTTACACTACCTTCAACATGCTTACAATTGAGCTAAGCACTCTTCAACTCAAACATCTCCATTTGAAGCATGTTTTGGCTATTTGCCCAAATCTCCTTTAGATTTTATCTTTGGGAAGGATATTTCTATTGATGGTCAATATGACATTGATAGGGCATAAAAGTTTATTGAACAAATTCAGTCGATACATCAAATGGTACAAGAGCAGTTGGAAAATTGTCAAGCCAAGTACAAGACGAGATATGACAAGCATCGTGTTGATCATAGTTTCCAATTTGGAGATGAAGTTTCTCTTTACATTAGTAAGGAGAGGCTTAAAGGAGAAGGTAAAAAACTGAAACCAATTCGATATGGTCCTTTTAAGATTCTTGACAAGATTGGTAACAATGCCTTCCGTTTATATTTGCCTCCTTATATGCAAATGTATGCAGTTGTTAATGTTGAGAATTTGAAATTGTATGAAACTCCTTTGATTGATGATCAAAGAGAACATGTTCAGATTCCCTCTATAGATGATTTCTCCCCATAATATCTTACAGAACTGTATGAAGACACGATCCTTGATAGGAGAATGAGAACTTTAAAATGAGGAAATGTGGAATATCTTCAAATTGGTCTTAAAGGTACAAATCTAAGCAAAGACAAGTGGATTGAGGTTGTAAAGGTGAGGGAACTATACCCTCATATTCAAATAGACTGAAAATAGTCTTTTGGAGGTCCAAAATCTTTCCAATGGGGAGGTGTGATCTAGGGGATCAAATTTTGCTCAAAATTCAAAGTGCTTGGAATCACTTCAAATCGAACGGGAGCATAGGCCTCATTATCACAAACCCAACACAACTTGTTTGGGTTCAAACGAACATCGGCTGAGAGAGATATCACGTCCTGTTCAAATTGACAAACGGGTAAAAAACATGTGATGACTGTACAGTCCGTACGGATGCTGACGTGGCAGACTGTATGACATGTGGCAGAGCCATACGACACATGGCAGGTGTGGTTGACAGTCATGTGGATGAGCTGGCGTATGACACGTGGCTTTTTTGTGGTGAATGGGATGGTGATGCGTGGCCCAATCAATGGCCGCCATGTGTCACCTAAACATTGGTTAAAACTTGTGTAGTCAGCAGGAATCGACCCTGCGACCTCTGGACAGGGGTATGGCCTTGGGAAGAGCCACCCAACCGGCGCACCACTGTAGTGGTTCTTACTACTATATGGTTTTGTTTATATTTGAATTGTAATGTGTTTTGGAATGGGTGCGGATAGGGTTGGGGCTACGCCCCAACCCCCGTCCATATGTATATATATCATGTGACTACTCGCGAGCATAGTTCAAATAGAGCCATAACACATATAACCGGTGGTCCATACTGTATATATATCATGTGACTACCCGCGCGCGTAGTTCAAATGGAGTCATAACACATATAATCGATGGTCCATACACATACGACCAATGGTCAATGTATTGCGAGGGAGTTTTATTACCAACGGTTATAAAAACGTGCCGAGACTTGTCGCTCTATCATTTGATTTGGGACATGGCCCCTTTTATATGTACGTGCGATCATATGGTAGACCATATGCCCACGGACTTGGTAGTTAGGGGCTGGGCATGCCCTAACCATCCTACAATTCGCACCGTTTGTGCGGTTGCACCCAGTGCTGAGTTTTAACACATAAATGTGCGCAGGGGCTAGGTTGAGGAGCAAGAGGTGCATTTTGGCGATCCAGAGACAACAAGTTTGAAGGGGAACTTCCAGGAAGCCTATATTCTTCAATTTTTGGCCACACAAGGTGCCGAAAAATCTCAGCTAGGGGTTTTTGGATGTTCTAAAGCCATTGGAGCCATCTATTTGGCATTTTGAGCATTGTAAAGCACATATTTTAATACTTTGAGAAAATAATACAAAAGATCCATTGGAAGCTGGACCAGGAGATGTAGCCCAAGAGAGGGGTGAACTCCTTTATCATTTGTTGTGTTATGTGTTTTCTATTCACTATTATTTGTTGTTGTTTATATGCATCTTAAATGTGTAATTTCTATAAAAGTTGTGTTTTGGAAAATTGATCCATTTGCATAAGAACACTTGAATTAAAACTTGCATATATTTTCAAGAATACAAGTCTTCTTCATTTTTAGATCACTTAGGATATTAGGTACATAGATAAATGGATGTGACTAGATCAGTTACACAAATACACAAATAATCAAGTACATAAATGTACACAAATAAATGCAATTCAAATTTAAACTATTTTATATTAAAATTAGTTCAATTGTTGTGTTAAATGCAATTACTGCTAGATGTGCCTAAATAAACTTCATTTTTTTTTTTTATAATTGTATATGGGGTGCATAAAATTTTCTTATATAAAATACATTTAAATTTTTATTTTTCAAATAAATTATTTCAAATGAATAAAAGATTTATATGATTATGAATTTTATTTTTATATTCATAAAAATAAATATAGAGAGAAAGAGTACGTGTTAACAAAATAATAAGAGAGTATATGTTTTTTTTTTCACTTTTAAATAATACTTATTAATAAACACATTAATAGCAATAATAATATTTTAACACAAAAGGATTATTCTCTACTCCAACTATTTATGTTGTACAATGTTCCACTAAATTTTTTTAATATATATATATATATATATATTATTAAGTTTAACAAGAGGGTCAAAATAAAGATAATGGTATTAGTTAATAGTAATATATGTAGTAGTTAATAGGAAATGATGTGGAGAGGATGTTGTATCCATAAAAACACACACTAATGAGAAGTGATATGTAAGAGAAATATATATTGATATAGTGAGACATTTAGAGACAAAGATGACAAATATGCTTACATTAAAATTGTTATTATTATTTATAAAGTGGACAATATGAAATTGTATGGGTAAACAAAGTAGATTTATTTTTCAAAATTATGAGACAAATACATGTGAAAATACGTTGAATTAATAAATGTTAAATAGCATTATGTGAGTGGATGAGAGGGATTGGTTAGAATCACCTAAAGTAAACAATCTCAACATTACTAAGAGTAATTAATTTCTTAACATCCTAGATGAGTGATACAAAACCCCATATCCCACTTAAGACAAGCAAGAGATCAATCGATTCAGGGGCTGTCACCCCACCTAAGCCTCATTCTCAAAAATATCCAAACCCTCCAACTCAAACTCTCTCCCTGACTGATAAAAAGGCCTAGAAAATTATGGATTCCCTTGCAGCCTCATCTGGTAAGAAAATAAAAAATCCTACTGATAATTATCCATTGCCTTCAAAATCTATTGATCCTCCACCCAAGAATCTACAAGATGCATTTCAACAAGATGTTTCTTCAGTTCCTACAAAGAGGGCATGAGCTAATCGATTCAAGGGGGAATCTTTTTGAAGAAGTTGTCGAAGTATGAGTGGAAAACCCAATATAAAACCTCCAAGAACTTCAGATCCTATTGAATTGTCTTTCAATCATTAGATCCCCCATAAAGGCTCAGAGAATTTTCTCCAGGGGATTCTAAGCTTGATAAAGAGGTCAAATTTGAATCTATTACACCTAGTCTCCCTCACAAAATCATTGTTACTCCTTCCTCGTAGATGCCTACACTCTCTTCTAAAGTTGATATACCTTCTACATACTTCAAGGAACTCAATCCTTCTTCTCTTGATCCATCTGATCATACCCCAGTTATTGAGAAATTGTAATAAGAAAATTCTTAGTTTCTTCAACAATTGGCAGAACGAAAAACTATGGATAGGAATCTGCATCATGACAATGATGTACTGCAAGAAAAAATGAAATCTCTTCAACGATTGGTTGATCAGATGACCACCACCAATCATAGTCTCTGGATGCAATTAAAACATTGTAAAATTCCTAAGACAAAGTCCCAAGGGAAAGAGGGAGAAGCTTCTAAAGCCAATCCACCCTCTCCTTCACAAGTATAGTTATTTCGGGTGATCAATTTTTTTTTGTAGAAGGACCTGCAAATCCTTAGGAGTGGGGGTAATGTTGGGTTGGTGTTTCGACAATTTTTTCCAATGGCCAAATCCATTTTTGCATATGACATTATATATTATATGCTCTCATCTAGCCATTTTAAAGGTATTATCAAGCTTTATACATCAATTCGTCATGGAATCGCACAAGGTATGTATAATCATCATTTTTTGCAATGGTTTTACGATGAATTTATGTTAGTTAATTGATTATGAATATCTAAAGTTATGGTTTTCTTGCAATAGGTCAGAATCGCAATCTAATCCTCCATCCAGTCCCTCATCTGACACTTTATTCAGCACTCCATCTGACACTACATCCAACACTCGGTTTGGTACTCAAAGCTAGTGGTTAGCACATTGGCAGCCTTTGATCGAAAAATCAGGGATATGGGTTTTATGCCCCCTCATGCCCTCGAGATATGAATCTCGACACATCTCGGATTGAGTAGTTGCAATGACTGCTAAGTGGAGAAAATGATATTGTTAGGGAAGATGCTTCTCTTGAAACAAATTTAATGAACTTATTGTTTTTAGAGAGAGTCGACCCTTCTAGTGGTCAACCTCTCAAAGCCCTGTAATAGTCTATAAATATCACTGTCTATGAAATGAAGTGGACATGAATTTTATCATTTACACAAACATTATCTCCATTTTTATGTACACTCTGTTTTTATGATTAATGCCAATATTGCATTATCTTTGTGACTACGTTTTCTTGTTGAAGTGTTTCCATGACCTTCTCGGGGGGGCACCAGTGGTTTGGGTGACTGTTTATACCAATAAATATTTACATCTATATAGTTTCCTTTCATACTTATTAGATTTCAAAATTGGTTATTTACTCTGCATATTTCTTAATTTCAAATTGTTTGTCGTGTGTATCCTTTTATTTTAGATCATTTGTCTAATTCATCTCCCCGTACATATTCTCTTATTTGCAAATCACTTTCTGAATTGTGTGTATATCAAATAGGGACATCCATGGTTATGTGTTGATATTTAGACTCCTAACATTTTGTTTATAGGTTGTAGAAGTTGTCTAATTATATTGTTATATCTTTTTCTTCCTAGTTGTAAATTACTTTGAAGAGTACTAATTTAGATAGTGTTTATTGGTCAAGCTATAATTTCAAATACTCTCTATCAGTTTGTTTCATTTGTTAATTTTTCTTTTGCACGATAGGATAGAAATGGATTTTGAGTAGCATATTAGTTTATTTTGAGCATGATCTTCAACGGTAGATTAGTTAACTTTAATTTATGACTTTTAATGAAATCCCCTTTATGAATTTGAGTTATGATTTCTAATTATCATCGGTCAAGATTTTGTAGGTTTGCAGAGAGTATTTATATTGTCATATTAGTTATAAATTTGAATTAGGATTCATGATTAAGTGTTAATTATGAGTTTATAGAATTGTTTGAGTTAGTGATTTTGAACACACTACTTTGCAGTAGTTGTGTGATAGAGTGAATGATTGATGTTGAATCTTTTCTACACAATGTTTAAGGATCATATGGATTCCAAGAACCTCTAGTGTTACTTTTATGATGGAAAAATTTTCTATATAATGCCTTTTCCATACTTTACATTTCTCTATAGAAGTTAGCATTGAGTTAATTCCACTTGAACTATCATTAGTTGTTAGATGCCATTGTGATGTCATTCGCCACTAAAGACACAATAATCATATTTGAATACTTTCATAACACTTTGGATTTTAGTTAACTAGATTAATGCTTATTCTTTGCAAGATAGAAATAGTTGTGAGTTTTTACTTTGAGAATATAGTTCACTTGTCAATATAGTTTTGATAGATTAATTGCTTACTTTCTTACTTGCTTGTTCATTCAGAGGTAGGTAGATCAAATAATTCAAAAATATATTACTTGTTGTTTTATTATTCAAAGAGATATTGAATAGATTAAATAGCTTTGAAACAAGTTACCTATTATTAGCTTAGTTAGAGATAGGTTAAACAGTCCATAGTCCTAGATTGTTTAAGTCTACTTAGGTCAAATTGTTCATAGTTCTGGAATTTCTTGAAGCTCATTAATTAAAGGTTTCTTTACATAGAATTTGTTTTTTTGATAGATTTCAAAAGTCATCTCTTTAAAAAATAGAATTGTTAATTAAAAAGAGTGTTGATCCCTAGGGTAAACTATCTCCTTAGCTAGAAAATATTTCTATTATATTTTCTTTCTACGTTGGCTCATACTGTGCCACAACTATAAGTTTACCTGCCCTGGGTTGACAATTTAATTAAGGGAATTAGTACATATAGAATACCCATAAACCACATCTACAACCATACAACATCGAGTGGCTTCACTATGGACGAGATATTTGTGTCAGCCATCAGTGTCGTCTATCATATGGCATCCATCCCTTCAAGGATGAGGTAGTGTGTGATATTTTCCCTCTTGAGGTCTGTGATGTTGTTTTGGTCCAACCATATATGTAGAAACACCATGTTGTCTATGAGTCTAGACCATGTAGTGTCATTATTACTCTGGTAAGTTAGATCTATAGGATACTAGAGGTATTTCTAACTACTTCTCCACCAAAATGACACTGCAAGGTAATATCTCATACTGCAAAATTCAACATCTTAATAGTATGTTCAAAGGATGCATAGAATACCACTACAACCACTACAGACTCAACACCTTCTATCCAACAAAAAGATATTGTCGAAGAGACACAAGATATTTCTTCTTCACCTACAATGGTTCCTACACAATACTCCATCCAACCTAAAGACAACAAGTTGGTGGTATATATTCAACCCCTCCAGCAACAGGTTTGTGACAATATTCCACAAGATAAGAAGCACAACTTCTCCAACAAGGTACACAAATCACCAAGCGTCAGATTCAGAAAATGCTTTCCCCTCTTCCATGGGTACTCAATGCAATGGGTACCATTTCTTCTTAAGTGGGGAGGATTGATCTAGGTGGATATTGGTGACCACCCACCTGTTCCAACTGGCTCTGTTTTTCATTTTTTAGTGCAACACGATCTTCTTTACTTCTTTGTAATTGTGGTTTCCACTCTTTCTAGGTTGTCTAAAGCCCTACACATATTCCAGGTGGACACCGGTGGCCTCCCATATAATGCAACTGGCTTATTTTGTATTTTTTTCATGTCAACACATCTTGTTGTACCTCCAGGGCCATTTTGGGGACCTAAACAGTGTTTATTTGGATCACCATTGTCAAATTGTATATAGAGTCAGAGTTTGACAACATAATGTGTAGTTCTGGAAAAGACCTTTCCAACGGGCTATCATGTACCTAAAACATTGAACGTATGAAAAAGTTGAATATGGTTGGTAATGATTGATATGGTTGAATATATGGTTAATAATGTGATAAAACATTATATCACCATCTAACATTTCAAAAATGAATAAAATACGTTTATGTCTCATTATGACATTAAATAAGAAATAAAAAAGGTTAATGTCACATCATGACATTTAAGGGAAATAATTTAATAGGATTATGTTGCAGTGTGATGATTTGGAAGGGACACATATGATTCAAACATTTTATATCTAATAAAAGTTCGTTATAATGTCTAACTCTTGATAATGTTAAGTTTCATTTGAAGCTACAACTTTCATTATAAGGTTGATCATATTGAAGTAGATATAGTATGGTTGTCTTTATGATTAAGCATATTTTCCTTATGGATCATATGGTTGATAATATAGTTTCCTTCAATGTTATGCCATAATGTGACATTTCAAGACTAATATATAAAGATATTTACATCAAAGGAATAATTTTTTTATAAGGGTTTTATTTGAGATTAATAGTAGGGTTGACTTAACTAGTATATTGTCACATTAAGACATTTCAGGAGTAATAATTTGAGAGGTTATGTTTGAAGTTAATTATATTATTAACTTCAATGTTATATCACATTAAGGGATTTCAAGAGGGATAATTTAAGTTGATATTATCATCATCCTTATCATTGACTATATTATATATGTGGATGATATGCTTCACTTAAATTTTATGCCATGGTGCAACATTTCATGACTAATAAGTTAAGAGGTTAACTTTAATGGTATGTCACATTAAACAAGTTCAAGAGTAAAAATTAAAGATTATGAGTCCAATGTTATGTCACATGCAACATTTCAAGAGTAAAAATTAAAGATTATGAATCCAATGTTATGTCACATGCAACATTTCAAGAGTAATAACTTAAGAAGTTATAATGTTCTGTCGCATTGCGACATTCAAGAGTAATAATTTACAAGGTTATGTTTGAGGCTGAAATATAGTTTATACCAATGTCATGCTAAATTGTGACATTTAAAAATTAATAATTTAATATGTAGATATATTATATTTTTCTTTATGATGGGCAATAGTTTCCATATGGATCATATATTTGAAAATATTGTTTACTTCAATGTTACGTCACATTTTGGAATTTCAAGAGTAATAATTTTAGACATTGAAATCAATGTTATATCCTACTTTGACCTTTCAAAAGTAATGATATGGATAATATTATAGTTCTATTGAATTCTATTGAATTTTATGTCACACTGTAACATTTTAACATTAATAAGTTAATAAGTTGACTTTAATGCTATGTCACATTATGACATTCAAGAAGTAATAAGATATTTGACTTCAATGTTATATCACATTACAACATTTAAAGAGTAATAATTTACGAGTTTAGGTTTGATATTTGTATATTTGTTGACCTTAGATAGTACATGTTAAATAAAACAAGTTAAAAAAAATAACCAAAACATCATTGTATGTAAGTGAAAAATAAAAATAAATAGAATTAAAAGTTTTTTTTTTTAAATGCATAGCGTTCATAAGATTTGCAGAAAAACCACTCATATAAATTAAGATGGGATACTTTTGTAAGTGTTTAGATCTAGTAAATATTACAAAATCTAATATGTCAAGTGCAGAAAATGCATAGAAAATGAGAATTCAATGTTAATTGTGCATTACATGGTGTAGTTAGTCTAGGTGATTCTTGAATCATCTACAACAATTTATTTAATTAGTTAATTTTCATATTAGAATTTTATTTTTTTTAATTTTACCTCGAAACACTTGGTTTATAATTGATTGGACCATTTCTTCCAATTGTACGAGAATATATTCCACAACTTCCTTAGTTATTCTCATTTGATAATTCATTTCATTGATTCATTTTTTAGTTTCATCAACCTTTGTATGAAATGATTAATATTCGCTATATCTACCTCCTGAAAAGAATGCATGCATATACCTCTTGAAAAGCATGCATGCATCGATTTGTTGGTAAATGATCAAGACCATCCATGATTTATTACTTTTGTATGGTGATTTTTTCCTCTATGCCAGTCCTCGTTTTTTCTATATAAGCAATTATCATATGAAATTTTTCATAGAACATTCAACATTTCTTCCTTGTTGTGTGACCTTTTATCACTCCATCCTCATAAGTAAATTCTTATCATTTTTTATAAAGAAAAAATGTAATATTATTATTTGAAAGTATTATTTAAGTACACATTACAATTAACATTTGGCTAAAAAAATCTCCATATTATGTGAAAGTTGGGAGAAAATTCAAAAACACTAAAACAGAATCTCCATATTATGTGAAAGTTGGGAGAAAATCCAAAAACATTAAAAGAGAAAAAGAATTAAAAAACAATCATGCCACTTAAAATCTTATAATTTAATAGAAGAAAATTCCAAAATAGTTCAAAACACCAAAACTATGATTACACACAAAGATCCAATTGTAAGAAAATTATAAGAAAGTTTGAAGGGGTGTTTAATAACCTCCCCTTCAATAGATTCCATCATATAAAGCATATTGATATTGGCTATGTCATTAATATTTGATTGATGATATAAACTACAATTTGGGCTCCCTAAAGACATGCAACAAATTGGTGTGATAAAACATGTCACTCCAAAGAAGAACTTATCCATAATGCAATTAATACTCACGATTTGAAATATAGAAATTATATTCATTTACTCAATAATTATCTAAGAGTCTTTAAATATTTCGAGTGACTTTCATTACATATCTATTACAATTCTAAGTAAATCTACTAAAACATACAATTCAACTCAACTATTTGTACCCTTACCCACCCCAATATGAAAATATAAGAAGTGAATTTCATTTAAATGAATAACACCCCTATCACCCCCAAAAACCTTGAACATAATTACCATTTTTATAACAACCCACCATAATTCTCATTTTTTAGAAGGAACATTTAGTGGTTGTTTTTACTCCCATTTCAAAAAGTGGTTCTCCCATAATCAACATTTTTTAAGGGTTAAAATTATAACATTTTCAAACCATAGCTATGTCATAATTATATATTCCATTCAAACCATGTCCATAACTCCTTTCATAATATATCCATGAATCTCTCAATATATCTCCAAACCTAACTTCTCTCATTTTACCTCATCAATGACTTTGAACTAGTCTCAACTTCATCTTTAGTATTTTGGTTCCTTTGAACTAGTCTCATCTTCATCTTTATTATTTTGGTATTTTGTCTTCATCCTCATTCATCTTCTTGTACCCACGTAGCATAAACATTATTGAATTCCATATAAAAATATCACCATCCACTAGAGTACATGGGTCCTTGATCGTTGTATCCACTTCTTCTCTAGAAAATGTTTTCTCACACATGGTTCATCAACCATTCTTCAACATTTTAACTCTCCCACATGCATATGAACCTTTGAAAACCAATGAAATTATCTGACTTTATGCCTCATATCATACCCTTTCCCTTCTCATGTACCCCCCCTTCTTTCAACCAAATTGAGTGTTGGATTTAACCCACCACTTATTTAGGTAAAGGGGAAGCAAGATAATATTGGAAGGGGAAATGGCAGAGGTTGAAACTCTCATTTTGAGGTCACAATTATTCTCATGTTGGTAAATATGTTTTAGATTTCCTCAATATTTTTTATATAAAAAACCTATTCCATTCCTTCATTTATCGTTAAGAATACCCAATGTTTGGGATATTTATCCCCTCCTAGCAACTAACCACCTCAATCAAGTGTTTGATTATTTAGAATGTTGGAAAAATATTTGAGATTTTTTCCCAAAATAAAGATTTATTTTTGGCAAGCGAATGGACCCAACTGGAAATCAAGAGAATGTCCTTCAAATACTTAACATGAGTGTCCCTCCGCCACGACCCAAAAGATTAAACTAATGTGTTCCCTTCGCATACTTCCAAGCCTCCATCAGATTTTATCCCTAGATTAAATTCCCTTGAAAAAATAACAATAAACAAGATGGAAAATAAATTTTCCTTGTTTCCTACATGAAAACAGAGTGGAGTCCTATAACAATCATGGATGGATTGTTTTATGCAAGGAAAGATGTTATGTTATACTCTTTATCTAATCTAAAATAATGAAAGTAAAATAGATAAATGTAAATGAAGATAGAATGAATATAGAGAATGAATTGCAACAAATACAATATGTATAATGAAACTAACTAAATATTAATTCAACTGATAATAAATAGAATAATCCTTTAATTATCATAAGGACTCAACTAAAACCTTCTTAGCTACCATCTACAGAAAAATATACTACTTCTTAGATTTTTGAGGAGTAGTGTGTTGAAATAGCGCCAATTTAGTTAAAAATAGAATTAGTTAGGTGTACATTAAATTTATGTAATTGTTGAAAGATGTTGTATCTATATAAGTGGGTAGAGGAAAAGTGTGGGATAAGAGTGAGAGAGAGTTGTAATCATGTTTTTTTTGGTTGTTGTAATTCTCTCTTTAACAATAAGAAAATCTATTATCATTATTTTGTTTGGATATGATTGTTGTTGTATATTTTATTTTCCATTATTATTTTTGTGAGTATTCGTCTGTTGTCCAACAAGTGGTATTAATGCAGGTGATTCGATTGAAGCTGATGTGCATCTAATCTACGTGAGTTCAAGAGAGGCATTGGGTGATCCATGTGATGGAACATGAGAAATTCGTGCAGGGGGGAGATATTTGTTGGCCTATCAGTCACTGATCGTTGCTGGAAGGGCGATAACCTGTCTCAAACTTATTCTCTTCGAAAATTCGTATATCACTGCACCCTGAGCTCTTCCGGAGGAGAAATAATACTGGATCATTGCACCTTACAATGTGATGGAACAACGATAATGGCGATAATGTTATGATCATCACTGGTGTGGCCTTGTGAGGGACCGATAACCTTATGATCATTGTTGATCACAATTTACGCAAGGTTATGGAGCAAGATGGAAATTCTATATATGACAAAATCCTTGATGAACAGATTATTTCTCTTGGTTGTAAATTAATTTTTGCTGCTAATATATCTTTCCTGAAGGTGATAAAATATCTCTCTTTGGGTTTCCCCACATTAGTTTTTTCCTTGGCATTGTCTAAATTTCTGATTTTTTCTGAGTTGAATGGTTGTTGTTCATTCTGTTCATTCCACTGCAAAGTTGCAAAGAAATGTGTATTTCATCTTATGGTAATTTATTAATGTGGTTTTAGACATTTCATAGTTCATAGAAGATAGTTATCTCTAGGTTACTAAGTGTATGACATAATATTTACTTGCTGATTTTGTCATTTAATTTCTACATTGTATCAGAACTTGGGCTCTGAGTGACAGTGGGCAGTGAGACTTTTGGGCAATGGTTGAAGGGGGAAATATGTTGTTTGTTTTCCTTTGAACAATGATAGGGAATATGGCTACAAGAATTATATTTGAGGATCAATTGGATGTAATTTCCAACTATTTGCAGTGGAAGGTCTGGATGTCAATTGTTCTCAAGGAGAAAATGATTTGAAACGATGTCAGTTCTATTATTTCCGCTCCCACGAAAAATCCTATTGCTTTCGATTTGCATGAAGTAAAGGAGGAAAAATATTAGAGGATTATTCTAGATGGGGTGAAGGACCACCTTATCCCACACTTGGCTGAGAAGAAGACATCCCAAGTTATGTGGGATGCACTTAAGAACTTATTTGAGGGGAAGAATAAAAACTGGAAGATGACCTTGAAGGATAAGTTCCATGATACCAAGATGGGTAAGGGGGAGAGTGTGTCTTCTTATCTTACCCGAGTAGCTCAAGTGAAAGATGAGTTGGCTGTAGTTGGGGAGGTCATATCAGATTCATAGTTGGTGAGGATATCCTTGAAAGGATTCACCAAGGAATGGGAAGTCTTGGTGAAGTGTGTGGTGAGGCATGAGCATCTTCCAGTTTGGATGAGATTGTGGGATGAGCTCACTCCGAAGGAGATCCAGGAGGGATCTCATAGTAGTGGTCAAAAGGAAGACAAAGTTCAGGAGAAGGTTGTTCTTGCTGCAAACTTCATATGTTACTATTGTAAGAAGTTAATCCATCTTGCTTCTCATTGTCATGACAAGAAGAAGAAGAAGAAGGAACATGAGGGTCTTGAGACCGCCGTTACAACAACCATGGAATTTTCTTCCAAGTATGGCAAGAAATCTTCTTTGGTTACTCTAGTATCCAGTGTTTTTAGTAGAGGATTTTGGGGTGATTTCAGAGGGATTATGTAAAATGAAGCCTCTTGTAACATGATGGAAATTTGGCTAGTATTCCTTATTATCAAAGAGACAGGTCTTGAGATACTGGTGGAGAGTGAGAGTATTATGGCACGAGTTGTACATGCAGTTGGAAGCGTTACATTCTAACTTGAGTATAGGGAATTCCTTGAGCTTGATGGAGTTCTCTTTGTTCCATGGATATCATACATTGTTCAAGAGGGAACATGTATTTATCTACATGGAGGGAGCAGACCCATTTGAACCACAACTTATCGGTGATCAGGTGGAGCGGTTGTACATGTTGCAAGGACAAAATGATATGTGTTAGCATTCAATGAGGAGTAGGGGGCTCTTGAGACTGCGGAAGGAGATAAGACAGGGAGTATCTTTTGAGCATTGGAAGTAGGTTCAGATGGTGTAATCGAATCAGTGCTAAAGGTGGAGTGGATTCTCCTAGGAGCTCAGGGTTCAATGTATTTGTGAGGAGGATGTCTTCTCATTTGAGTTTTGTGCAGGTGTTGAGGATGGCTCCATGTTCAGAGGGAGATCCTACAGAGTATAGTGTGATGGGACCATGTGATGGTGATGTTAGTGAGTACATCCCTCACTAAGAGGGAGTGTCAAATTTTTAGCTTAGGTGGTACTCTGCATGTGTTTCTTTTATGTGGAAGTAGCCTTACATGTGTGACTTTGAGAGAGATTTTCAAGAGGGATTGAGAGAGGAAAGAGGGAAGCAAGGAGGGTGCATTTCCCAAGAGAGTTTGGGCACAAATCCCAAGGGATTTTTCTATGTGAGAGTGATGAAAATTTCTTTTATTAGAGAGGCCATATTGTATGAATACGTAGAGTCCATACAACAGGATGGAAGGGCATGGATTTTGGGGCATCTTGTTGCATGGAAATTGAAGAATTTTTTCTATTGGTTTTTTTGGTGAAGAGGGCAGTTTTTTGTTGTTGTTCATACAATTGTTATTTGGGACATATTTCGAGGTGCTAAAAGAGGGAAAATGTGTACAACAGTATGAATTTTCTGGGCATGGATTTCAAGGAAGATATTTGTGACTGTTGGGTGCTATAAGTTAGTTCTCTTGGTTGTAAATGTATTTTTGATGCAGATATATCTTTCCCGAAGCTAATAAAATCTCTCTCTCTCTTTGGGTTTCCCCACATTGGGGTTTTGCCTAGCATTGCCTAAATTTCTCAGTTTTTCTGAGTTGAATTGTTGTTGCCCATTATGTTTATTCGGCTGCAAAATTTCTTAGCAATGTGTAATTATGCTTATGATAATTTTTGAATGTGGTTTTAGATATTTCAAATTTCATAGAAGACAATTATCTCTAGGTTGCTAAGTGTATGACAGCATTTACTTGTTGATTTTGTCATTTAATTTCTACATTTTGTTGACTAAGGAGATCAGTAGAAAATCCAGTCAAGAAACCTTAACATCAAAAACAATGGTGGCTAGAGAGAGATCAAAAGAAAGAGGGAAACATCAAATAGGTGCATAAAGATATAAGTCAAAAAGCAATAAGAGTAAGCTAAAATGTTGGTACTATGGGAAATTTGGGCATCTCAAGAAGGATTGTTGAAAAATACAATAAGCATCCAAAGAGGACTCCACAAAGGAATAAAATGAAGAGTCCACAAAGGAAGAAAATGAAGTTAAATAAGTTGAAACAAGTTCATGTATAACTAATGAGGTATTATCTATTTGTAATTTTTTACATTATCATTAGCATTTGTTGTTAGATTATGGTGCATTCAATCATATGTGTCTTCATAGAAATTGGTTCTCAAGTTACCAATCTATAGATGAGGTTGTTATTTTTATGGGAAATTATATTTCTTGTATAATTGTTGGGATTGGTTGCATTCATGTTTTTTTTTTTTAAGTAAAAGTGGAACCTTTGTATTAAGCTAGCAAAATGGGAATACAACTGTCAAGCGTGGTCCAGCTGTCCTGCCAACAGAGGAAACCAGGGCAGCTGGCCTGTCTACGGTAATAGCAAAATTAGACGTAGATTTACGCCACCCTTCCCGTGGGAAACCAGGGGTTTTGTTCACTGTAACTAGGAAGTCTGAACTGTAACTAGCCTGGGGAGCCATAGCTCTAATACATAGCAACAGTAAAAACATGAGAAGTCAAAAGAGACCAGAACCTAGTTTGTCTGAGTGCCACCATTGCCTGGAAGAGTGAAGGGTTGCGCGCAAGTAGGACACCGACGTCGTGGTGAAGCTTCAGAGTATGCAGCAAAAAGCATGTCCAGACGCTAGCTAATGCTCACCGTTCTGAAGGCTTGATCCTCCGCCATGCTGCACAGGTCGAAGATCAATTGAAGGTGGTCGTGATGCAGCATCGATGGCGGGGGTGGTGAAGTTCTTTCTGGGTTCACTTCTTCATCGTTCAGCTCCTGCTCCCTTGTCGTGCATTCCGGTGGCGGTCCCTGGTTGTGCTCCATCGTGCTAAGGTCTGGTGGCTCCTCCTCCACTACACAGGCCGCATAGAAATCACTAGGAGTGGTGTCCTGCTGTAGAAGAATATCTGGAGGGGGAACAGTTGTCATGGGGGCGACAGGTATCATGGGAAGGTCCTCCTCCAGCATAGTTCCAAGCGTCAAGGATGCAGAGGTGGCTCCTCCTTTGCGGTTTTTCTTGACTTCTTTGAGGGCCCGAACAAACTGCTGGTGGCGCTGTCTGCAGGTCTCTGGTGCACGCCAGCCAGAGCCTCGGCGAGGCCGACCCCGGATTCGAGGCATGATGAACAGGAGGTTCAGACTGCCGGCTCGATGATACTGAATTAGCTGAAGAAAAGTCGAGAGCAGTGTGGGTGGTCTGCTTCCCCGGTGGTAACAATGAACAATGCCCGGGACGGCAATAAACATTAACGCTAAGAACTGAATGCACTGGCCTTCCGTTCTCCATCCATGTGTGAATGGCTCCATCAAGAGTTAGTGCTCTACGGAGGCCGGGGCTCGGCATAACTGCTCGCAGCCGGGAGGGTGGGCGCTATAAATGGCATGCCCTGTTGGCTCCACCACGTGCCTTGACTGCATTTCCATGTGTCCCAGCTGACAGCGTGACACCCCATCCGGGGGCGAGAAGTCCTTGTTAGCAAGGAGTCGACAGTGTTGTGGTATGCCAGAAGTTTTATGAGATTGGGAATCACATATAGTGCTTTCTAGCTCCCTTTGAACTCCTTCATTTGCCAGGTAGTCAGCCACTGCATTTGCCTTTCGCTTGACATGGGAGGGTATGATGTTGAGGCTGCGATTGCAGAGATTGGCAAAGTTCTCAAGCAAACCAGCTAATCTCCAGCTGGCTGAGATTTTTTGCGGGGCAGCCCCGTGTAAGATTTTGGTGATCAGCTGGATGATAACTTGGGAGTCCCCTTCCAAGATAATTTGATGACTGGGTAAGGAGATGGCCAGATGAAGGCCCTGTAGCAGCCCAGTGAGCTCCGCGACATTGTTGGTTGTTTCTCCCAGGTATCCTGCTGTCATGGCGTGTATTTGCCCCCTGGAGTCCCTAATCACCGCCCCATAGCCTGTGGGTCCTGGGTTGCCTTTCGAGGCACCATCGAAGTTGAATTTGACATATCCAGTGGAGGGGGGGGTCCATGAGCTGGGGCTGGGAGTGTGAGTCTTAGGTGCTTGTGCTAACATCAGGTCGGTCAAATTGAGCTACCAATTTTGGAGGATACTGAGCTCTTCATTGTAGCAAATCCGATCACTTCCCTACCAGCTTCTGCTTCGTATTATTTCCTTGATGTGGGTGACCACTCTGTTCCAAGTTAGCTCTGGAGGGGAGTCCATGGAGTGGAAGATGCTTTTATTTCTTGCTTTGCAAATCTACCAGAGTGTGAAGCCTGGGAGAAGTAGCCAGATGTGGTTCAGGATGGGATTGTTGAAGGCAATGTCGCCCCAATGGGCTATGGTGTCCCTGATGCTGCTTCTATTCTGACCGGACCTGCACATGATTTGGGCCCCTTGATCCCAGATCTGTTGGCTATAGCTGCAGCCATTGAAGAGGTGCTCCTTGGTTTCTTCTTGGCAGTGGAATAACGCACAGATCAAAGGTCCAATAAAGACCCTTTTCTGGAGGTTATCCCAGGTCAGAATACGATTGTGGATGATGAGCCAAAGGAAGGTGGATATCTTCGGCCAAAGGGATTTGTCCCATACTTTTTCCTAGATGGTGTCCTTGACCTGGTTGTGATGGTTGGTTTGTAAGTGGTAGGCTTCTTTTACCGAGAAGTTCCCTGAGGCCGAGTGACCCCAGCGAAGGATGTCAGGGCCGTCTTTGATGGGAATTTTCCTGCGTGCTGCTTCCTTTTTCTAGGCCGAGATATCCACGTCAGGAGAAGCGCCAAGCTCTAGATGAGATGTCTTCCACTGCCTCCATGTCTGATTCGCTGCCCATGGTTTCCATAGTTCGTTGACCTTTAGTGAAGGGGTGTGGTTGAGGGCTTGCTGAAGAGGTGTAAGCGCGATGAGATCGGTCAGTGGTTTGAGTTGTTGCCAGGAGTCTCACCAGAACTTTGCACTTTTGACATTGTGGACCTCCCAGAAGGCGTGCTTTTGAACCAAGTCCCTATTTTTCCAGGTTGTATTCCAGATGTTCGAGCCCTGTATTTTGGTGTTGTGTCGGATCAGTTGATCAATCTGCATAGTTGGGGCATACTTGTGCTTCCAGATTCTTGCTCATAGGGAATCTGGTGTTTTCAACCAGCGCCACCAAATCTTGGCGCCCATTGTCTGATTCATCTTGCCCGGGTCACGGAGCCCAAGGCCTCCCAAGCTTTTGGGAGCACAGACCTTGTCCCAGCTGACCAACGCCCATTTATTATTCGGTTGCAGGCCTTGCCAGAGGAAATTTCTCTGCAAGGTTCCGATGGCTCTGATGATTTGCTTGGGCGCGGCTAGCGCAGTGAAGAGATAGGTGGGGAGGGTTTGGAGGACCGACTTCAAGAGGACTAGATGGGCTGCTAAGTTGAGGGGTCTAAAGGTCCAGCTGGCTAAGCGATTGGAGATTGAGAGGAGAAGGTTGTCCCAAGAGATAGATTTGGAAGGCACTCCCGTAAGGGGGATGCCTAGGTACTTGGACGGAAGGGAGCTCCTGGGGATGCCTAGAATTCTGGAGATGTGAAATTGAACTGTGGTTGGGGTGTTGAAGAAGAAAAGTTTGGACTTATCAGGGTTCAGTGTCATGCCCGAGGCTTCTGTAAAATCAGACAGGATGGAGTTGAGCTTTTGTGCTTCTCGTGCAGTGGGAGAGTTCATGAGAAGAGTGTCATCCACAAATTGGCTGTGAGATGGGGCTGGTCTGATGTTGTGCAGGGGGAGGCCTTTGAGGCTGCCTTCCTGGATCATTGTCTTTATGTAGCGTCCCAGGCCTTCAGCCATGAGGACAAAGAGGAAGGGTGAGAGTGGGTCGCCCTGTCGAATGCCTCTAGAGGCTGAGAAAGGCCGAGAGGGCACTCCATTGACAAGTATTGAGAAGAAGGCCGAGGAGGTGAGGTTCATGATCCAGCTGACCCAGGTGTGATCAAAACCGAAGGCTAGGAGGGTGGCCTTAAGATATCACCAGCTGGCTTTGTCGAAAGCTTTTGAAAGGTCTAGTTTGATTAGCATACCTGGGATTTTCTCTGATTTGAGAGAGCTGATGACTTCATGTGCGAGGATGACACTATCCATGATCTGCCTGCCTTCTACATAGCCAACTTGTTCTTGGGAGATGACAAAAGGAAGTATGGGTTTGAGGCGGCTAGCTATTACCTTAGTTATGATCTTGTAGATGGCATTGCATAAGGCTATCGGTCTGAAGTGCTTGGGGTTGGTGACCTGCTCCTCCTTTGGGATGAGAGTAATAAAGGTGGCGTTGAAAGCCTGAAGAACTTGGCCCGAGGCGTGTGACTCCTCCACCACTTCCCAAACATCCTTACGAATTATGTCCCAGCAGTGATGGAAAAAGTCTGTTGTGAAGCCATCAGGGCCTGGTGCTTTGCCAGGAGGCATATATTTTGTAGCTAGATCCACCTCCTCCTGAGTGATTGGCCTGGTGAGAGCATCATTTTGTGCAGGAGTCATGAGAGAGGGGATGTGGCTGGTGACTCGAGCGATGGCTTCCTCTCGATTTTTCCCGTTTTCTATCATAAGGTTCTGATAATGGTGGGTCATCTCTTCCTCGATGAGGCTGTGCTCTCGCAGCAGGTTTCCATGCTCGTCCTCCAGGTGGGTTATTCTGTTGATGTGCCGCCTGTGGATCATCGTCCGGTGAAAGAATTTTGTGTTCTTTTCCCCTACCTTTAGCCACTTCACTCTTGATTTTTTCTTCCACAGGATTTCTTCCTGCTGCCTTCTCTGTTCTAATTGTGAGAGAAGTTGACCTTCTTCTATCATGAGCTTCGGAGTTCGATTCCCACTTATGAAGGTTTCTTGGATCACGGCTAATCTGCTTTCAATATCTTTAATGCTTTGAAAAATGTTGCCAAAGGAGGTTCTGTTCCAGTGTTTGAGCATTTGCTTAAAGTTTTTAAGTCGTTGCTGGAATTTGTACATCTTGGTTCCGTGGTCCACCTCAGCTTGTTGCCACCAAAGTGTTGCTAGATGTCGAAAATCTGGATGGGTAAGCCAGAATTTCTCGAACCTGAAGGGTTTGAGCGCAGGGGTGGTTTCGGCTAGGATCTGTAGAGATATTGGCCAGTGATCTGAGCCTGCCTTGGGGAGAATTAGGTTTTCCATGCAGAGGCCGCTTTCGATCAGCTCTTCCACCACCAGAAAGCGATCAAGCCGGCATGCCACATGCTGGCTACCTGATCTGCGGTTGGACCAGGTGAAGGTGCCATTGCTATTTTCAATATCTACTAAATTTAAATGTGCAGGGAGGGCTTTTAACTTAATGCTTTCTGGGTCAAGCCGCTTGCTGCCTCCCATTTTTTCCTCCAGTGACATTATCATGTTGAAGTCTCCTCCCAGTATCTAGTTGGGTGTGGTGACCAGTGCCTTGATATAGGTTAGCTTGTCCATGAACTTGTTTTTCTCCTGTTGATTTTGTGGGCCATATACATTGGTGATAGTCCCCTCATGGTTTGATCCTATTACCTCGTATCGAGCCGTTAGTGTTCCAGCCGTGGAGAAGGTCTCTTCAAGGGAAATGTGGCTAGGGTTTCAGAGAATGGGAAGGCCTCCTGAGGCCCCTGCTGTGTCCGTATAGAGGTAGCTGCAGTCTTTCCATAGGCGCTTGAAGATGAGTTCCGCTTCCGGTCCCACACATTTTGTTTCTTGTAGCATTACAATGTCTAGGTTTTCCTCCTTAATGCAATCCCTGAGGATTCTTTGCTTGGTCTTGCCATTGAGACCCCTTATGTTCCAAGAGATTGTCTTCATCATTGAGTGGATGAGTGGGGGTGGAGGTATCCCTCCGAGAGCTTCTGAATCTGGCCGAAGTTGATCATGAGGTTACCTGCTTCTTTGATTAGTTGATGAGCCGGTTTCCGTCCGCGTCTTTTGATTTCGCGTGGGATTTTCTTAGATCCGGAGCTTGAATCTGATGCAATGCCGAGGCGGGTTGTGGATCTTGCTGTGGAGTCAAGGAAAACCTTGTGAACTTTTCGGAGCTGTTCTTTCGAAAGGCCCTGCACATTTCTGGCGTTTAGGGCTTCTTCCAGTTTTTCGAGGTCTATACCCACTAGATCTTGGGCGTCCAGCTGCATGGGTGTGTCGCCATCTGTTTCCCCTCCTTCCTCGCCAGGAGTTTCCTGGTGCTGATCTGGAGTGGGTGTGGGGCTAGGGCTCGTGTCTTGCTTGGATTCTTTATGCGGATCCTGTATTTCTGCCTCCCCTGGAAGCTGGCTAAGAATGTCAAAGGTATTCTTGGTTGGAATGACTGGTTTGGGGCCTACTGCTGGCTTGCAGGGTGGGATCTTGTTTCGCAATTGGATCGTTGTGAAGCCATCCTTCTGCATGTTCTGTTCATCCTTGGGGGTCGGCCGGATCAATGGGAAATCTCTGAATAGATGGCCATGCTCATGGCATCTGCGGCATCTAAACGATATATGCTCATAATCGAGGGTTTGCACCCAATCCTCGTCTTGATGTTCCAGTATAATTGTTCCTGGTAGGGCTTGAGCGATGTTCATGTAGACACAGATGCGGGCATAAGAGGTGTATTTTCGCTGCTTGGTAGCCTCAGAGGCTTTGACATATTGTCCTATGGTGTTTCCTATGCCCATTAGGATTTCCTCCAGCCAGAACTCCTGCGGGAGTGAGTAGAGACAGATCCAGACGGGAGCCATCGAGAAGTCTTCCTTGTTTGGGCTGAAGCGTTCCGTCCAGAACCTGAGAAATAATCTGGCTGAGTTGAAGAAGTACGGGCCATTCTCAAAGATGCGGTCCTTGTCTTCTAGGTTATACAGTATGATCGTGAAGAACCCTTTGGAGCTCAGTTGGACTTCGTAGTCACCCCGAGGGTTCCACTAGTGTTTGATCCACTTGTTTAGGTCTCTTTCTGATGGCCACAGTCCGAGGAACTTACCAATGAGAGCGTGTTCCTGCATAAATTGGGTGTGCTCCCCTACTCTGGTTGATCTGATGAGATATCTGGGCGCTCGGTCCATTTCGGGTATACATTTGCCAGGCTCCCAACCGCGCGGCGTTTTGGGACAAGAGGTGCTGGCGTCCATATCCATCTCCTTTCGTAGACCCTGTTCTTTGGCGAGGAGCTCCTCACGGATTTGCGGCGGCGGCTCAAATGCAGGTCATCTCGGTCTTGTGCCGACTTTATCATTAGCAGTAATATTGTTGTAAGAGGGGGGTTTCCCCCCCTCCTCGTTACCCATTTCGTCAGACGAGGTTCGGTGCTGAGTGCTCTCCCCGGCGGATGGATTGACGGCTGCAGAGTAATCTGAATCTGTCAGGCAGGGGCTCGCATGAGCTTCAGGCTAGGGTTTCTCCTCCTGGTTGCATTCATGTTAAAATGTATGATGGTACTGTAAAAATGCTAAAAGATGTGAGGAATGTACCCGAATTTAGAAAGAACCTAATATCTTTGGGAGTTCTATATTCTTGTGGTTATAAATGTACACTTCAAGATATTGAAGGTGTCCAAAGGCATCCTAGTAGTCATGAATGCTAAAAGGATCGAGAATATTTATCAGTTAAAAGGAATAATTGAATCATATCAAGAAGAGCAAATAAGAAAACCAGCATTGCTAAAATAAGAACAAACTGTCACGAGCTACATAGTGGGAGTTGGACAATTCCCAAAACATTGTGGGATGAAAGAATATGTCATCTTTGTTACACTATGAGGGTAAAAGATGAAAAATACTTCATCTTAGAATACCCTACCTTGAAAATATAAGATCTCAACTTGAAAATATTTGCCACAAACCTTCCTAACTTCCTCAAACATCAAAACTATAATGATCTTGGAAAGCTTCTCTCAATTCTTTTTAAGAATACAATTTTAAAGAAATCAAAATAATGCTACCTTTTGAAATTTATATCATCATAGTCATCCTCATTAATATTTTTTCTCATCAATTATTTATAAAAAAAAAGAATATTTAATTCATGACACTTATCCTTAGAAAAACTTGATAATCCTATGTTCATCAATCATTTATAAAATTCTCTTCAATTTTACTGATTTAGTTAACTATAAAATTCTCTTCAATTAAACTGAGAATGTTCTCATACTTAATCAATAGTGCAAATGCTCACACAAAATTATAATAAGAAATAAAAAAATAAGAAATAACTTCCAAAATAAATTCATCCTGTAAAACTATATCATCATATGAATACTATATGACACAACAAAATTTTAAAAAATATATAGTATACGACCAAAAAAAATATTGATCATATGAATATGAATAGAGTACGACACCACAAAATTTAAAAACTTTTAAATAGGGCGCGGAACGCTAATGGCATAAAATGAAAAGTACCGAAATAATTTCGGAAATCTATGAATATTAAAAGACAATGAAATTTAAAAATCCAGATATAATGATGGTGCGCAGGTATTCGGTTGGGAAAGAGAGCTACTTCAACTCATCTCTGCACAGCGGACATGAAATTTGCCGTTCAAACTAGTAAACGATACAACGGACATGAAAGTAAATCATGAGAAATTGGAAAGGATACAAATTGCACATAACAACCTATCACTCCCACCATCACCTGTGCCCGCGAGCTCCTGAGAGATATAAACGTTTTGAGAAGAACCAATGGATCGTTGCTATGCCGGATAATATGTTTCTCTCTCAAGTCAGGATGAAGATGAAGGAGATACTGTATCATTTGGCTCTGATATCGTGGTAACTATTTCGTTGGGCCTGTAGATATTCATTAATCATGATAAATGGCTCTCTGGCGAGGACCGTCATATGAATCCCCCGGAAAAGATCAATTTAGCTTAGTTTAGCAGTATAATTGAAAAATCAGAATTAGGGTTCTTGGTAGAAGATACGTTGTTGGTTTGGTTTGATACATATTATATATGTTCGTAAGCAATAGGATATTGATTTTATAAGCCGACTTAAAATAATTGATTGATCGCAGAGGGTTCACATTTGTTTACATACGGATGTGGATTATTATTTATTGATCTTTGTTAATAAGATAAGGATGTTAAATTGATTATCAATATTTTATAATTTTATACTAGAATAAAAATTGTTATATTAATTTTTAATAATAATATAAATAAAATTAATCATAACAGGTAATAGAATTTTTTTTTAATAATAATAATAATAATCTGTTTTTAAGGTGAACACACAAAATTGGTGTATGAAACCTCTCTCCCAGCTATTTGATTGGTAAAGTTTAAAGAGTTATACATACCCTATCTCCTATAGATTTGAACTAAAATTAATCAAAATATAATTTTTTATAGATATTTTAGAAATATTTTTTTTTAAAGTAAAGTTATTAATATTGAGTTCACAACATAAATTATAAAAGAAACTATTAACATTAAGTTCAAAAATTAAATTATAAAAATAACATATTTTAACATTAAGTGTGTTTAAGAGCATAAATCCATGATATTAATGGCTTTTGTAACAATTTTAATAAAGATATCCATAATACTAATGATTTTTGAAACGATTTTAATAAAGATAAATTGTTTGGACAAAAGAGAATCCCATATTGTGTTAATGTAAATTGACCATTTTTTTCCATAATTGATTTTGTTTTAATAGATAACATTATTATTGGGTTGAGGAGATTGTTGGGAGATCGGTCTTGTAGTGGTCACTTTTTACCCATTTTTTTTTATAGATATCCCAAATGTTATTATTTTCCTTTTGCATGTTTTCATAATAATGAAATGATTTGGTGTTTTCATCCCTTGTTTCAACTATATAGTTCTACATTTTTGGTGTAATTTTTCTTGAAAGATTAGTTGTCATTGATGTCAACCCTTGAATAATTTTGGTAGCCCCAAAGATATGGTTATGGAACCCAAAGTATATCGAGGAAAAAAGTCATGAAGGATAGTGTAAATGCACATAACTCACCCATAGATAGATAGTTTTCGTCATCTTGTTTTTGATGATAGGTGGAACGTGTAACATCCCGCTCTTGTGCACTGAGCGAACATATTCTTTGAGGACACCTCCTTGCAAGTGATCCGGATTTTATACTATTGGTCGTTGATTATGATTATGAGGAGTTAGGGATTGATGACATGTTATGTTGTCGTATTGACATAGACACGTGCTATTGACTCAGTTTTCCTGAGTGTGCAGTATTTTTGACCTCGAGGATGCAGAGGCATCGATGAAACCCCTTGACTCTAGATCGAGTCATGGAGTGGAGTATTGGGATTAATTTTGTTGATACGACATATGCACATATGATTAGATGTTATGATGATTGATTGTATTTCTCACATGATTCATTGATGATGCAAGTTGGTGATAGCTTGCTGACTGGACTCAGATATGGAGTACAGGGGTCACGCACGACAACCAGAAACGTTGAGGGAGAGGTGTGAAAAAAAACCCTACCACAACCTACTAGCACTCCCTTCATGGCTTGAACTGTAGGCTAACGATTATCTAGTTCGAGAATACCCACGATGTCGTGAGGGCAGACTACAACAATCACTCACGATGATTCTAAGGGGTGCGGAATAAGGCATGGGCCTTATTCCTTAGACGCCCTTAGTCTCCCACAAGATCACCTGGAGGAGTATTGACTTTGGGGGTTTTTTATGTCTACCAAGTCAGTCAAGAGGCGAGTGGCACTCTTGGAGCACGTAGTGCGTCATGAAGGGCACGTCGCGCAAGGGAAACAGAATGAGGCCAGTGGCACCTTTGGAGCACCTAGTGCATCCTGAAGGGCATGTCACGTTGTTAAATAATAAATGAATAAACCTAGATGGTCGTAGAACAAATAACATGATAAGAAAGATTTAAAAACAATTTCCCTAATAAAATGTCGCCGAGCCTCGAAAATTAAAATCTAGGTCTAAGTGATACTTGTGATAAAAATATATATTTATATAAAAAAAAAAAATAATCATCATTAATCATGTGACAAGAAGGGGTAAGCGATGCAATTAATTTATAAAAATCTTTTGGGGGATAAAATTTAAAAAGGGGGAAAAAGGGGAAATAATTGTTTTGTTACATATGCTAATTAAAATTTATTAATTATAAGAAAAAGTGGAAAATGTAATTTTCTACACTTGCCAATTTGAGTTTTAAATGAAAAGGGAAAGAGAGAAATTAAAAGAATTAGGAAACTACGAAAAAGAGGGAAACATAAGGAAAAAGAAGAAAGACTAACTTAGTAAGGTATCTTGCATTTAAGAACATTGTAAATTGAACACAACTAGTGAATTAGTAAGGGGGTAAGTCATTAAAATATGTAAGGGAATATGGGGACACCTAGGAGCGATTCTAGGAATGCTTTTAGGTGGGTGAAGGAAATAGAAGTAATTAATTAATGAATGAAATTAATTTATGGTGCAATGAAGGGGAAGGGTGACACATGTACGGGGAGGATTTTTATGAATTAAAATATTGAAAAATAAATTAAATGAGAATTTGGGAAAGTAAATGACTTAGAAACTCTATATAAAGGAGGGAGGAGGAGGATGAGGGATCTTCTATGCTAGGCATAATGTTACGCTGTAGAATTTTAGACTTGACTAACTTAGCTTGTGGGAGTTGGGATACCCACCTCGGTGAGGAGTGGTAGCTCGGCCTTATGAGGCGAGCTCGGAGCTAGTTGTTCTCTGGTTTAGTGTGAGTGGCCCCCTTGCGGATCGAGGGGCTAAGGGGGAAGAAGAGTACCCCTAGCATTGGCTGGGAGGTTCTGGTTAAGTCTGATCGGTCGGCAAGGGGGAGCTGCACAAAGCGCGCAGGACAACGACTCAGAGCGAACAACTTGCACTATGGTACGCTTACTTTTATTCTACATGGTAGATTATTATTATACCTTACACATTCATTTATATACTTTTAATTGGGTAAATAAAATGTTTGACTTATTGTTTCAACCAAGAACTTAAACTTCCCCATAGACTTAAGCTCGTTGTTTGACTTCATTCCCTTGGCATTCGATCCTTGAATGTTGTGACAGTACTTTTGGTTTTAATTGATTTTTATGAAAAGTTTATGCCTGGTCTTCGTCCTCATCCCTAGTTTGTCAGTCCACGCATGAGCAGTTGGTCAGGATCTGAATCAATGGTTTTCACTTCGGTGCATAGAGACCTATAGATTCGCATGCCCTTCTTTTTTGTATGTGGATGATGAGCGAAGGATAGATTTCTCATTTGTCTACCCCTATTGATTGTTCTTGGTTGAATGATTGTCTTACGCCTTCTTGTGATTGAATACCTCTGCATTGTGTATCCCTTCTCTCTGCGATCATCTCATTACTGTCTGCATTTGTATCCCTTCTTCGTTTTCAGAGGGTATGTTTTTCTCTGCGATCATTGACCGTTACCCATTGTATGACAACTTTGTTTTAACTGTTCGTCACTGCAATTGAATTTTTACATTGACTGTAAACGATTGAATGGTAGCCTTATCTTTGGAATCTGTGATTTCCTATGTATTACATGACAACCTTGTCACTTAGTTACTGTGTGATTCATCAGTGATTCTGCCAGCATGATCCTCTATCTGCTCTATGCTTTACTTATCTATTGACTACCTATTCATCCATTATATTATGAGACAGTAAAAGCATATTTTTCAGACATTATTTATATATATACCAACAATTTCCTTTTATTTAGACAGTTTAATTCTTAAAATAAATATTTCAATCGAAATGCTTTAAGCAGTTCAATTTCTCTTTTGATCATGTTCACATCGCTAAAAAGATATAGGTTGTATTCAAGAGCGATATCACCAAAATTTATGAAGGATAGCGATTTGGCTGCTGTGTTGACTGTGTGTTTAGTTCGAGAATTTATTCTTGTATGAATGTAATGGTGGGCATAATTATCGTGCATTGGAGTGTGTAAATGGGTAGCATACATTCTTTGTAAATAGGTAGCATTATTTTCCCTACGTCTTGGGTAGTGATTTTGTTGTAGCATATTATTCCTGCGTCATGGATGTTGTTGATGGCGGATAGCATGCACAACATTGCATTTTTCTGCGCTTGATTGACCATCCCTACCTTTTGTCTGCGTTTACTTCATATCTCCGTTTTTGAACCAAGAACTACCTGTGTTTTAATGGATTGGCATTGAATGGATGGCCATTGGCCTGGATTGATGACGAATATTCATTGGACGACGTCTGCATATGACTGAGTGTGACTGCGATTGGTTGGTTGCTGAGTATGGATTATGACAATGAATTTAATTGTAAACGCATGTTTAACTGAAATAGAAATGAAATAATGTGTGTATATAGTTGCGATATTTAATTGTTATGTTTTTAGACAACGTAGATAATTGTTCCATTTTTAGCCAGCGTATTGTATTGATTAGGATAGCGAATTTATATTTTTTTATATAGATAATATCCTCAAGATGACACACAATAAAATTTTACCCATAGTATTCTACAGTGATAGATAGCTATTTTTAAATTGCGTCGAGACCTATTGACGACAGCCATTTGGGCATAGTTGTATATTGTACAAAACTCTTGATTTATGGTATGGTTGCATGCTTTAGAAAGATAATGTTAACGAAATAATTGATGGACAACATACCTCCAAATTCTGAACAGACCGCTTTCTGAACCAATAGCCATATCACTTTTTCTCTGCGATTGAAATACAGGATATCATGCCATCTTTTTAGACAACGATTTTGTAGAGAACTAAAACCACCAGCGAATTTATTGAAAGCCAGAAATCTCAGACAACAAATCCCTTTTCAGTGAGTCAATTAGTCTTAACCCTGCGTTTTAACTGGCAGATTTAGAACTTATTTACCTGAAGTTGGACAAATATATCGTCTTAGTTTTTTTTTATTTAAAGACAACAATTCATTCATACAAGATAGCAATATAAGATCAGTTTAATTAGCAAATTCACTTTTTGCGATGTCTTTAGATAGCTACCATTGTAGTGGTATTTGGCGATATATCTAGTTATCACTGATACAATCATGAGCTAGGTTACACCTCTTTGTTTAGATTAACCACTTATTTTTCCTTTAGATCATTGGTTAAGATGTTTAATGCGTTGATTGCCTTTGATAGTTTTTTCCTTGCGATTAGTCTTACTCATTGACTATAATATTCGGATCATCGCCTTATAGCAACCTTAAGGTTCTCCCAACAATGAACTAGCTAAGGACCTGTTGATTCCTTGAGTACATTTTGTAAGGTAGCTGCACGACTAGCCTTTATGTTGTGATGGAGGGTTAGATTTATTCTGGTTGCGCATGAGTCCCTAGTCCGCCCGTTTCACTGTGGCAACATGGTTTCTTGAGATTGGACCATTGCGTGCGGGGATAAAGAAGCGCACATGATATACCATCTTAGGATCGCATGCCACCTGATGTGGTTAATGACCGTTGTTTCTGGTGGTACTGGTTGTAACTTTTTTGTTGTCTCTCGCTCATCGGGAGGGTTCCTTTTACTGGTCATCAAACCCGATGTGTCGGATTGTGTATTTTGTCCTTTAACTTGTAGGAGTTGTCATGTTACATCGGGCAGGTAGTCGCACCCTTCTTGATTTACACATCTCTCACCCAGATGCACATTGTGCTGGTGTGTTGAGTCATTGTTGTCTATTGTCTAATCTACACTGGGGGTGTTCATCATCACGTGGTGTGGTTTAACTATTGTTGTCATTGCCTTCCTGCCTTAAAACCAAAAAATAAAATAAAATAAATTGCACTTTTTTCTTCGCTTGGAGTCATAACGATTAGGGTCGTTATATATGGTATCAGAGTGGGTTCAACCCTGCGACTATGGATCGCCAAGCTTTCCACTACACTAAACCTGTGAGTATCAACCGTTGCATTAATTAAAAACCTTAACGCATCCATGTTGTGATCGCATTTAGAGGACGCCTCGGAGGTTCGCAACGTGGTGCCATGGAAGGAGGTGCAATGCCTCCAAAAGTTCTCGCACCCTCAGATTCAAACCCCCAAGGGGAAGAACAAGTCCTTGGGTTGGATTCACTTGTAGTAGGAATGATTATGGTCTGACAATGCCCTTCTAGGTAATTTCAAGGGCCTTGATTCACCATCGGTACTGAGATGAGGCCACGGCACCTGTACCCCTGAGGGTCCACAGCGCGCCCTAGCTAGTATCGTTAGCATCCACCAAGAACTCGATAGAGTTGATTTCTCGAGTCCACGAATGTCGCGGATGGCTATGTCGTCAAGGCACAGTTGTAGAGAAAGGTAGTGTGCTTCACATTCCGTGATTATGACCTACAACATCAAGGTTCGCATGGTGGTCTTTCAACTGAAGGGGAGCACTCTTCTATGGCGAAAGATGCTTCTGCAACTTTTGAACATGGTCGTCGACAACGTGTCATGGGAAATTTTCGAGGAATGGTTCTAGGAGAGTTATCTTTCTGAGGAATTCGTAGAGCATTATCTCAACAAGTTCGATGCCTTGAGACAAGGAAGCCACATAGTGCCCGAGTGCGAGGCCCGTTTTGGAGCGGCTTCGATATGCTCCGCACCAATTTACCCAAAACATTAAGGTAAATAAGTTCAAGTTTGGCCTTATTATTGGATTCAACTTCTACTTCGAGTACCAGGATTACTGGACCGAAAAAAGTGTGTTGGATTGTGGGGAGCCACATTTCTAGCATTACTGCCCAGAGGAAAGGGCCAGAGGATCTAGATCAGCTAGACCCACTGCCATGGGAGTTTTGGGCAAGGCCCATCGGATTCATCCAGCGGTGAATAACTGTTAGGAAGAGCACCAGTTGATTGTGCTCAAGACGTCAGGTACCGTCACTGACCAGACCCTTAGTCTTTGTCAGATTTTGGTGCTACCGAGAGTTTCATTTTTGGTGCAGCGCTAAAAAGGATTAAGGTAAATGCAGTCGAACATGATGAGTTTAGCTTGGTAGATATGGCTTCTGTTACACGTCAAAATTACTCAACTGGATAAGTGTCGCATATTCCTATCAATTGTCGTAAGTGTCGCATCTTCCTTACAACTTTTGCAAGTGTCGCAAGTTGTTCACAAGTGTCGCAAATGTTGTTTGAGCATACTTCCATGCCGACGACACTAAGGAGGCACTTAAAACATCTTGTATGCTTGATCTGGAGAAGAGGAATTGATTAACTGAAGTCAAAGAACTCTTGACACCTAAGAAGAGCTTTAAATCAAAGGTTCTGGGGGTGAGCGCTCCCCTATATCAGTCTAGGGAGCATTGGCGCTCCCCTATAAGGCTTCAGGGAGCGTTATAATGCTCCCTTGCCCCTCTAAAGGAGTGTTATCCACCTTTAGGGCGTTGGCACTTCCCTCAAGCTTCCTAGGGAGCGCTACAGTGCTCTGATTCCCCTTTTGCAGGAGCGCTGCCTAATCTAAGGCAGTGGTTGGCCCGTTGAGGAGAATAAGGGGAGGATCTTTCAAGTTTAGAAGGCAATTGCATTCGAATTCTTGGTTCCATCAGGAGATCCCTGATCTGAGGAGGAGGTTCCTCAACTTGTTCTAAAGATAACTCAAGAGGTTAATCTCCTCTTAACCTATATAAGCAATCTCTATGATGGTGGAAAGGGGGAAGAATTGCTAGCATGAAACCTATGATCTCATAGGAAACACACAGTCAGCCAAGAAGAGTGATCAGTGAAGATGTTGTTATCCAGGTTGTGGATCTTTCGAGAAAGGGTTAGACGAAGAGGACTTGACGAAGCTGTCGCATTCGCATCTACGATTGTAAGTAC
>SNQJ01S0092549.1:6647-32451 GCA_010110895.2 Picea sitchensis
AGCTCTTGCTTATCATGAGATTATAAGGTATGGACCTTTATGGGTGACATATGACAACCAACTCAAAAGATAGGATAATAGAGATGGGAGAGATGGAGTATGTTATGTATGGATTGGGATATGGACATTTAACCCCATCAAGGACCCCCTATTGAGCCTCAGTTTCTACAAGTTTTTCAATGACCATTTAGTCTATTGTTACCTAATTTCTCCCTTATCCTTCATACATCCGTCATTCACATTTCCATATTATCCACTTTTTTGTCATAAGAGCCTTATCAACCTTGAGAATTATAACTCATGGTTATCATGGTATTACGAGGCATGAAGCTATATGGGTGACATATGACAACCAACTCAAAATATAAGATAATATAGATGGGAGAGATGGAGTGTGTTATTTATGGATTGGGATATGGACATGTTACCCCCATCAAGGACCCCCTATTGAGACTCGGTTTATACAAGTTTTTCAATGACCATGTATTTTATTGTTACCTAATTTTTCCCTTATCCTTCATACATCCATCATTCACATTGCCATATTATCCACCTTTTTTTCATAAGAGATTAGAGAGACATGTGATTATTAATTTCAATGATTTTCCATGTTTTGGTGATCACTTAGGATATATTTTTCATTTCCCTAATTTCTTTAGGTGTTCTAGATATGCTCCTAAAGTTTAGTAGGAAATCCGGTAGCAGACTTCCACCTACAGGAAATCGAGTAGAAGACTATGGCACAAGAATCTCGATAACAGAGGAAATCTGGTAGCTCCTTGATGTTCAGAATAGTTCTACCTTTAATGAAAAAAATCAACCATATGGATGTTATTAAGAATGGTGTTGTTATGATTCTATGTTATTCAAACAAATCGAACAACCATCAACCAAGCATAGGGATTTTGGTCAAAGGCTCAGTCAATTAGGATAACACATATCAGATTTAGCAATTGGAATCTCAATTCATGGCAGGATCATGGTGGTGCATCTCCAAATGACATTGGTTACGTGATTTTGTTGCAAGGTTCGTGATTTGGGTCGTGTTCTCCAAAGGTAGCTTCAATATGAACAATGAGAAAGTGCTAGCTCACAATGAACCTCAACTCCCAACATGTTGTTAGACACACCGATCACATTGAGAGGGGGGGGTGAATCAGTGTAGAGATCTTTTTCACTTCCTTTCACAAAAAATCCTTAGTTAGCAATCACAATTTACTCAACACTTATTACTGCAAATTTATAACCAGTTGTATGTAAACATATATAAGAAACATAAATCATCAATAATCCGTCACCACAAGGAACACAAAGAACACAATATGTATGTACAATTTTCTTTTTATTATGGACTACAATCCTTGGGGTTTATCAACAAAAATAGAATAGAGTATCAACTCCATAAGAGCACCAGCTCTACAATGCAAGACTCAGCTTACACAACTCAGCACCAACTGAGAAGAGGATTCAATCCTCAACAGGTATGTGACCTGTTAGTAGTGTAGCACGTGTATGTACGCGCCCTACCAATAGTACAGCCTGTGTATGTACATGACCTATCTATATTGCAGCCTGTGTAAGCCTTCTAAACAACTAGGGTTTTCTCTCCTTGAAAAACTCAGATCCTCTATAGCCTTCAATCACATCTATTTTTCCGTTTCACTGTACAATATGTACCATAACCAATCACAACACATCTATGCTCTCCAACAACTTACTCATGCTCCTCAACCATACACTATGAATGCTACTTAATCATGTATAAGAAACCAATATACTATGGCAACCATATCAGTACTGAAACATAAGAGTGATGATCACTCTATCAATCAACCAATATAAACCATATCATGATAGTCATACCAAGAATGCATTAAGCATTCACCATACCATAAGCACAAGTATCCATCAAAAAAATCATGTAACCATATCAAAACTTCTATGGAAGATCTAATCCCATAGAATGCAGATCTAGAACTTGCTTCAGACTTCAGGAACCTGGCACCAGCTCACACTCAAGTCTCCATGACTTTCTCCGACTGTACATGCTCTGATCTCATTCATCCCGCGTGTGTACGTGCCCTGCCTCACTGTATCCCACATATGTACGTGCTCTGGCTCACTGCAACCTGCGTACTCCTTCAAAAACTAGGGTTTCTAAACTTATGAAACTTTCGTCATCCAGATCTCAGAATTACAAAAACATTTATGCATCCATGAGAGCTTGCAATCACTCTCTTACTCGAAATAGATCTTCAATATATGATTAAGAGATATATGCCTACAAGATACCCTTGCCTCTTATTTATACTCTCCAAGAAGCTTCTTTTAGAAACATCCACTTACCTAATTCTTCCACATATCCAGTTTATCCACATAACCATTTTGTCCACATGGCCACCTTTATCCAACTTTGTCCACTTAACCACTTTGTTCACATGGGAACTTGTCCATTTAACCCTCTTTCCTTATTTTTAGAGTTAATCCATTTATAACCACTTTCCATAATTAGAAATTTCTCCATTAACTTTATTATTTAAATAATCCTCTTTGACTTCATCACTTCACTTTATTATTTAAACAATTTCTTCTTTGTAATCACTTTGACTTCTTTGACCTTTTGGGGCTTCTAGCCAACACATGAGAGTTCTCCAACTTCGTAAGGTCATAACTCTCAAACCATGAGGAGTAATGTGACGTTCTACATACCACCCGAAATGGCATGACAAGCACTATTCATCTAGGATAGTTTCACTGACAATTTCACTAATATTCATCTCATTATTCCACAATTAAGCATGGGTTCTCTAACCATAATTCTAGGATAACTCAACCACAAAGTGTCTTCCCGTGAGGGCTTTCACCATAAGGGGACCACTTTGGAGTTCATACATTTTTACTTCCTATCAACCATGACAAGATGATAATGAGTCATCGTTACATCAATCCAAATGGAATAACCCATGACAATACATCACTATGACATTGTTCATTTGTCATTGATTCTCTGCATGACCACATGATCCGACGATCAATACATTAATGCATCAATCCATCTATGAATCATATGAAAACACATCGATCCATTTTCATCTATGCATGACATCATCTATGCATCATATATCAATGACAACACATTGATCCATCTTCATCTATGCATCATATATCAATGACAACACATTGATCCATCTTCATCTATGCATGACATCATCTATGCATCATATATCAACAAAAACACATTGATCCATCTGCATCTATGCATGACATCATATATGCATCATATATCAATGAAAACACATTGATCCATCTTCATCTATGCACGACATCATCTATGCATCATATATCAATGACAACACATTGATCCATCTTCATCTATGCATGACATCATCTATGCATCATTTGTCAATGACTTCACTTGACATCAATTCATTTACAACAATGAAAATACATACTACATCAATATACTATGACAAGACATTTTTCCTTTCACATCAATCCTTTGACATCAATGACAACATGATCCAACAATCTCCCCCTTTGACATTGGTGGCAATACCAACATTGATGTCAACACAATCATTGATGGCAACATGGAGACACGACATTTCTCTTCATCAATATTCATCTCAATCACATCAATGTGACTATATCTCCCACTTTGACATCAATGGAAAAGGGTAGTTCTCTCCTTTGGGTTTCTCCCCCTACCTGAAGTCTCCTTGGGGATGCTCCCCCTGCCTGAAGTCTCCTTGGGGATGCTCCCCTTGCTTGGATGCCTTGATCTTCCTTTGAATAATATCTCCCCTTTTAAACAAGGGATATCACTCTGATGTAATGTTGAAGACATATCTCTCATTCTCCCCATGTGACCATCGCTCCCCGTAGAACCATGCCTTTTTTCTCTTTCTCCAACTATTTACCTTGCATCTAATAAATCTCTCCTCCTAGAATCATGGGAAAAAAAATGAATCCCCCTGTGGGTATGTCTCCCCCTATATTCTTTGCAAGATGAACCATATGCTACCACTGTACTCTGCTTCTATTGCAATTTTTATGGCTCAACTGGAACATAGATCAACTTCTCAAGAGTGATCCTCTCTTTCTATGATGATACTTGGACCTGTCCATGCATTGAACTCGTGCCATACCATACATCATGAAGCAAAATATATGTAAAAAAAGAATAAAGAATCATGAACAAAACATCAACCATGTACATCTTGTGCCATATTGTGTGCCAACCGTGCACAACCCCCATGTACATCAACCATGTACATCAATACCATACAATATGCCATAAGATATCATCAATGAAGTGTATAAACCATGCGCCAAGAACATGCGCCAACTGTGTACCAACCAAATGCCTCTACCAACATGCCAACCGTGTGCCTCAAACAAGTGTCATATCACTCATGATATGCCTCTACCATGAACTAAGTGCCACAACCATGTATCTCAATTAATCAAGTGTTTCAACTATGTCATCCCATACATCATGTACCAAAGTATATGCTAAATAAGTAATACCAATGATGTATTTTAGCCAGGTACGATCACCCACAAACATATACCATCTATGAGTTCATCAACATTGCATTAAACATGTATCACCACCTTTACCAAGCAAGTGCATCAACCATGCACCAAAACTCAATAAGATGAACTACAATCAAGATGTGTTCCCATGCATGTATGCCATATCAACCATAATCCATGTGCCAATCATTCTACTAGCAGGTGCCTCTAACAATGTACCAAAAGTGTACCAAACATNCATCAACCATGCACCAAAACTCAATAAGATGAACTACAATCAAGATGTGTTCCCATGCATGTATGCCATATCAACCATAATCCATGTGCCAATCATTCTACTAGCAGGTGCCTCTAACAATGTACCAAAAGTGTACCAAACATACATCAACTATAGATCAAGCTAAGACTCATCAATGATGTACAATATAACCACCTCATCAACTCATCAACTACATGTCCCAATATGTAGCTCAACCACATGCCAAATGCATGCACCAAGGTATCCAACAAATATTCCTCCAATAATACATCATAAGATATATTAATGGAACTCAAATATGCACCAGCCATGTACCCCAATAGATCAGCCTCAACTGCCATTCACTATAGAAAATACTAAGCATCAAAAAAATACATGTACTAGAAGTGTGCCTCAATAGATCAATGACATCTCTAGCTAGTATCATCATGATATATCTCAAAACCAAAGTGCCATAACTTCACTATCACAACCAGCATTGTTCCTCAACAAAAAAAGTCTTTATCCATACCCTAGAGTTAGTATAATGCATCAAGGATATACTTTCAACACTCAACCATATGTCATCACCATACATACATCAATTATGTATGCCAACATGTAATCATGAAAAACCTGCAACAAACCATGTCAGACCCTGCAACATAGAGTTATACCATCACACCAAGCTGCAAATTATTTGCATAGCCTACTTTCCAAGGCTATTACCACATGTACGCGGCCTTCTATACAAACAACTCATGTATGTACAGAACCTATTTATAGGTCAACTCACATATGTACCCGAATGTTACCAATGTAACCCATGTATTCTTTAGAAGAAGTCAAGCTTGAGCTTGCCTTAGGGCTGCCATTTTGTTCTGATTGTTTAGTCTACTTTACCCACTTCTAAAGGTGTCCCAGCTTCTCATAACTTTATCTCTGAGCTTCCATATTTCCAACATTTTCTTCTCTTCTAGCCTCATGTGTTCTTCTAGTCATACTATATGAAACACTCCTCATGGATTGTCTTCTTGTGTTACAACAAACCTAGGATTTGTGGCCAAATACAATACAATTGTAGCATCTCATGGTGTGACAATGAGCAGCAATGTTTCCTACTTGATTACATCTCCAACACCTTAGGGTGTTATGAAATCTTTCATTATCTCTCCTTTCATAATATCTGCATTCCAAAGCTTTGTGACCATATTCATTACATGAGTAACAGTGACCATGAAAAACATTTTCATGCCTTTGCTTTGGTGTCCATCTTGAAGGTGTCTCTCTTCTGAATTTGCTTTGAGGTGTAAAAATGGTTTCTTGATGTCTTCCTTTTTTTGTTCTTTTTAAAGTTTCCTTGCCTTGTGTAGATGGTTTACTTGCAACATTGTTTCCATCTTTTGAGAATGAGGGACTTACTGCATGCTTCTTTGAGGGGATTTCTTCAACATGTGTAGCTTCTTTGTTGTATCCAAGACTTGATTTATCATTTGGTGATCTTTGACTATCCAAGATTTCATTCAAGATTGTTGAGCCATTCAAGAATTTGTATGACTTCTCTACTTTCTTTCTAAGATCAACAACTTCAGCTTCCAACTTATGACATGACTTTCCCTTTTCATTTACTTGATTCTTTAATAGTTTCTACTCTTTTGGCTTCTTCAATTTGGGTCTTGAGATGGATATTAATTCCAAGACTTTTGATAATCTCATCATCTACCTTCTTATTGTCTTCTATTTCGTTCTTTAGTCTTTTGATCTCTTCCTCTTTTTCTTCTAATTGAGTCCTTTTACTTTCTTCTTGTTCTTTGAGCATTTCCTTTAGTTTCAAAATATGCTTTTGATTATTTTCAAGAAACCTTTTAGTGTTCTCAAAAAGATAGCTATAGTCTACATAACTATGGTCATAGTTGTATTCATATAGACCCCAGTCATTTTTCTTTTTAAGTTTTGAAAGTTCTTCTTCTACTTCTTCCATGGGATAACTGTCATCTAATTCTACACAAACTATTTCTAGATCTTCTTCACTTGTAGAGAAACATTCAACTTCATCACATTTAGAATTATTGCAATCAAGGAATTTTGGAGATTCTTTACCTTCATTGTTCTTGATGGAGTTGTCTTTAGTGTCTTCCTTTTTTCCTTGGTATGTCTTCTCTATCTTTAGCCATAGATCCTTGGTGGATGTGCATTGTCCCATGCTTTCTTTGATAGAACTTGGGAGTCCATTGAAAATGGTCTGGAGAGCGAATGATTCATTCTTCATTTCTTCCTTTTGAGATGCAAACTTTGACTTGTTCTTCAAGGGAATTGATCCACCAAAAGTTGCTTTCCAAACACCTCCTCCTTTTTCTTTCAAATACTCTTTCATTTCTATTCTCCATGCTGAATAATTTTCCTCATCAAGGATTGGAACTTCATCATCCATTTGTGTGTCCATGGATATCCTCCAATCTTTGTTAAGGATTTATAGTGAAGGCCTACTCTAATACCAATTCTTGGACACACTGATCACACTGGGAGGGGGGGGTGAATCAGTGTAGGGATCTTTTTCACTTCCTTTCACAAAAACTCCTTAGTTAGAAATCACAATTTACTCAACACTTATTATTGTCAATTTATATCAGTTGTATGTAAGCATATATCATAAAAAGAGATAATCAATAATCCATCACCACAAGGAACACAAAGAACACAAGATGTATGTACAATTTTATTTTTATTATGGAAGACAATCCTTAGGGTTTATCAACAAAAACTGAATAGAGTATCAACTCCACAAGAGCACCAACTATGTACCATAACCAATCACAACACATCTATGCTCTCCAACAACTTACTTATGCTCCTCAACCATACACTATGAATGCTACTTAGTCATGTATAAGCAACCAGTATACTATGGAAACCATATCAGTACAGAAACATAAGAGTGCTTCTCAGTCTATCAATCAACCAATATAAACCATATCATGACAGCCATACCAAGAATGCATTAACAATTCACCATACCATAAGCACAAGTATCCATCAAAACAATCATGTAACCATACCATAACTTCTATGGCAGAGCTGAGCCCATAGATTGCAGATCTGGAACTTGCTTCAAACTTCAGGAACCTGGCACCAGCTCACACTCAAGTCTCCATGAATTTCTCCAAATGTACACGCTCTGATCTCCTTCAGCTCGCATGTGCGTGTGCCTTGCCTCACTGTAGCATGCGTGTGTACACGCCCTGCCTCATTGTATCCCGTGTATGTACGCGCTCTGGCTCACTGCAACTCGTGTGCTCCTTCAGAAACTAGGTTTCTAAACTTCCAAAAATTTCGTTGTCAAGATCTCAGACTTATGGAAGCTTTGATGCATCCATGAGAATTTGCAATCACTCTCTTACTCATAATAGATCTTCAATATATTCTTAAGAGAGATATGCCTACAAGAGACCCTTGCCTCTTATTTATACTCTCCAAGAAGCTTCTTTTAGAAGAATCCACTTACCCACTTTGTCCACATATCCACTTTATCCACATAACCATTTTGTGCACATGGCCACCTTTATCCAACTTTGTTCACTTAGCCACTTTGTTCACATGGGAACTTGTCCATTTAACCCTCTTTCCTTATTTTTAGGGTTAATCCATTTATAACCACTTTCCATAATTAGAAAGTTCTCCATTAACTTTATTATTTAAATAATCATATTTGACTTCATCACTTCACTTTATTATTTAAATAATTTCTTCTTTGTAATAACTTTGACTTCTTTGACCTTTTTGGGCTTCTAGGCAACATATGAGGGTCCTCCAACTTCGTAAGGCCATAATTCTCAAACCGTGAGGAGTTATATGACGTTCTACATAGCACCAGAAATGGCAGGACAAGAACTATCCATATAGGATAGTTTCACTAACAAATTCATTAATCTTAATCTCATCATTCCACAATTAAGCATGGGTTCTTTAACCATACTTTTAGGATAACTCAAACACAAAGCGTCTTCCCATGAGGGCTTTCACCATAAGGGTACCACTTTGGAATTCATCCACTTGTACTTCCTATCAACCATGACAAGACGATAATGAGTCATCTTTACATCAATCCAACTGGAATAACCCATGACAATATTCAATGCATGACCACATGATCCAATGATCAATACATTAATTCATTAATCCATCTATGCATCATATGACACCACATCGATCCATTTTCATCTATGCATGACATCATCTATGCATCATATATCAATGACAACACATTGATTCATCTATGCATGACATCATCTATTCATCATATATCAATGACAACACATTGATCCATCTTCATATATGCATGACATCATATATGCATCATATATCAATGACAACTCATTGATCCATCTTCATCTATGCATGACATCATCTATGCATCATATATTAATGACAACACAATGATCCATCTTCATCTATGCATCATTTTTCAATGACTTCACTTGACATCAATTCATTTACAACAACAAAAATACATACTACATCAATATACTATGACAAGACATTGTTCCTTTGACATCAATGACAACATGATCCAGCACATGTGCACTCAAGTAGTGTTGTTCCTGCTCAATCCAAGACAATCTCATCTCACAAGAATTAACTTCATGGATTTCCTCCAAAATCAATATGGTTTATATCCCCTATTTTATAATTGGCAAATGATTATATGAGATCGTTGGTTCATATAACAACACTATCCTAAATTTGAAATTATGATACATGTTTTTCTTCTAGATAGGTCAAGATAATTTTTCTTCTATTTGACCACTCCAAACCTCATCGTTGAGATCACCAACTTTGGTCAAAATAGGAGGTCAATGAAATTCTAAATTAAGGGATTAACATGAAAATCAAATATGGAACGAATTATATGTGTGTCCCATGACATGGAATTCATAACTAAATCGATCCTTTTCTATTACAACTTATTCTAGGTCAATTTAGAATAACAAGTGTATCCTTTGTCTCTTAAATTAAAGTAATAGTTGATTACAAAGTTTCAAGGTCCAAGTGGTGAGGGATTGTGTGCTATCTCATGAGACTCCTTGTCCTTTTGTATTAGAGCTCTATAAATGAAGTTTTGTAATGGTCTTAAGGGGGATAAGTCTGAGCTTCAATTCATCTAGTGTGCCAAAGATATCTTTTCATTTGTAATTGTTCCAACACTTTTGATGATGATAATATAACATTTTTGTTGTTGCTCATTATGCATTTAATTTTTGTAGTCTAACTACATCACATCCCAAGCTAGGAGGCACCCTTGCTTAGGTATTTGTTGTATGTTAGTATGCATCTTAGCTCATGTTAATATGCATCTTAGTTCATATTATTTCTTTACATTTCATGTTACTTGGTTTTGATTTCAAAGGAGTGAGAGTAACTAATAGAAAATGATTACATGATTGAGTATATTATATACAAGATAGTTACGTGAAAGTGAAATATTGCAGCTGGTAGGTTAAGCAAATATAGTCTAACATTTGAACAAATTTCTAAATTAACTACTCTCCCTTTGGTTTGGTTTTATCTTGGATTGTGCAATGGTGTGAATCCTACCTGTTCTCGTGCAATCTGTACTTGCCCAATGCCCAAGGCAAGTGAAACAAGATTGGCGTAACAAGGGGGTGACCTATCACTGTCACCTTAACATGAAACCCCTTTATGTTTAGGAGTATGTTAAGATTACCCCAAGGGAGACGTCCCTAGTGACCTAAAGGGATAATGAAACTAAAGAAATGATGCAAAGATATCCCCCTCTCACTGGTCACTCAAGTCAAAAGGTTTTTATGTCTTAGGAGATGAAGCAAATGTAATGTATGAAGTGTACCTGCACAGAACAAGACAAAAAGCAAAAAATATGGAAATTTCAAGTAAAAAATGATATTAACGCTTCAATAAAACAATAAACCTTTGAAATGTATGCTAGCTAATATAAAATTTCAGCTAAATGACATTTTACAACAACAAGACGTATTTTGTAACAACTGGAAGAAATATTCCTCCAAATTGCTTGAAAAGACAGTGAAAATATAGCATTTATTAGGAAGATTGATAATCAAATGTCACAAGCAAGTTTAGAAGTGTTTAGCTAGCATTTAATATGGATTATGCAGAAAATTTGCTTCATTAAGATGGTTGTAGCAATTATTTATAACAATAGCAAGTAAGTTAGTTTCCTAGGCTACGTTAGTGTTAGTTTCAGTTAGTGAAAGCAATAAGGTTCAAGGTTTGAGTGTTGATGTGATCTCTCAACAAAAGAAGTGCAAGGACTAGTGCCTTTAAATGGTTATGGAGTCAAAAGTTCAGCAACATTCATTTGGATTAAGAAATAAAATGATTATGTTTATCCAATTAAAGGATGAATCTTAGAAGAGTAGTAACTTAAGTCTTCTTAGGATTCAATCTTTGGGGAGGTGAGTTACTAGAGAGTGGGCACTTCTAGGCCCTAGCAGTTTTCCTCCTTCTTAGATAATTGAAAGAAATATTTATATCCAGCCACAATCGATCAAGACCTCTAAAGTGCTAGCACTTTAGGTGTTTAGAGGCTTGACAATATAAACCAATTAGGCAAAGTCTAGAAAATACAAAGTGAAAAAGTAGTAACTTAAGTTCTTCACTTCTAGATTTTATCAAGCATGCAATTTCATAATATTTATCATGAGAAAGAAAATGTACCATAACCATTCAAAAGTAATGACAAAAAGAAGATTTACTTACTTCACCAAGAATAATCATGCATGAAAACACTAGATTACCAAATGAATTCACAAAAATTGATAAGTTGCAAGTAGAAGACTCCAAGATAGGTGTGCATCACAATTTCAACCAATAAACCCTAAGTAGGGTGAAAATTTCAGTCCACTTCTCTCCAAGTGAGAGTTGTTATGATAAAATGAGAGTACTTTATCTCTATTTATACAAAACTTTGACCCTTAATTAATTTTAGGTTAAAATTAAGGCCGACCTGGCTAATTTACATTAAAATCCAATTTTGACATAAATAAAATTAATTGGCATCTAAAGACACCTCCAAGGGTGACATCCTGCCCTTCTAGGGTGATGTTGAGGCCCTAAGGTGGAAGCTTGAGCCTAAAAGGTAGGTTGATTGGCCTCCAAAGGCCCTAGATGAATCCCACACGTGCCACTAGGCTCATAAATGCCTCCAAAATGAAAACCCTAGCTCTGGATGATGTCCAGGGTCATGATGGTGACGTCCTGGGTGTTCAACGACCAACATCCATGTGGAAGAGAAATATCCCCCTAGGTCTAGGTCTCCGAGGGTGCCTTCAAAGGAAATTTCCTTCTTTCTTCCTGTTATCTCCCAAATTAGCATTGCTAGGTTTTCAAATCTGAAGTGATAAAATGAGTTAAAAATTTTCTTTCGAAATTTTTTAGAGTACCTTAGGAGGTCTATTTTTGAAGTGTACAACTGAAAGAACCATCACTGTGGATGTTGGCTTGTTAATTTTTGAATTACAGGTTTCAGTGGTTTAATGGGTTTACCAAAAGACCACTTAACTATCGAAAGTGGACCCTTTCGGTGGATAAGAGGCACATGGCAGAAGGCCCTTAACCATCGAAAGCTTTTTCAAGTTTAAATTTAAAATCATCGTGCTCTCGCACGCACCAAATGTTCATGTTTATCCAAAGGAGATGAGTTGTTGTTTTATTTCAAGAGCTATTCTGTTTCTTGAATGTCTCATGATCTTTTGGCCACGCAATAGGAATGAGTGTGTCGAAATCATTGCAGAAGACAAGCATTATAGTCATTGCACAAGTTCCCTGATTGAGTATTGATCGAATGTATGAGGTGTATTTGTTAAAATTCACCAAACATCGCGATCACCAAGCATTCATTATAAAGAGCTATTTGCTTGAATCCTGAATGGAAAGGACGCGTGGAGGGTTTGGTTAATCCAGCACAGAATCACAAGGTGTCAAAACAAAGGTTCAAGCATTTATGAGGATATGAAAGATTCAAAGGAGCGTTCGATGGATTGAAGAGATTGTGCCATTTGTTTCAAACAGTTCATTCGCCTCACTTTTCCCTCATCATGGAAGATCGCTTCGAAAACATTGCTAAATAGGTATCAAAGATTCGCCCTGAGTCAAACGAGCTTTAGTTGTATGCTCGACTTCATTGGTGCACAACTGGGAAAATGAGTTCGAAAATGGTTTTGGATCGGAGAGGCTGAGAGCCATAGTAGTACATGGAGGAACTAACAGGGCGTTAGTTTGGTAAAGATTGGTTTCTGTATTTGGTTTTTTTTTTTTTCAGATTGCAGGTATTCTACGGATGCCAGATTGCTTCAGTCGCCATGGGCAAGGGTTAAGACACAATATTTATATGTTTTGAAAATATAAAAACCCAAGCCTGATTTATTTCCACAGATCGAGGTCTCTCATTTCTGGTACAAATGCCCGATGCATGCCCGTTCATAAAAAACGCAGAGACAGATTAAATGCCAAGCTCCACATGGATAGCGAATATTCATGGTGGGTGGAATCCAGTTCGATTTGCTTCAGAGCTAGAAAAATTTGTCACAAGCGAAAGCATCTGGAGTGAATCTTGGTCATCTATTTGATTTCAAGTTTTGTGGTCATGTTATCGGTTTGGCATTGATGCATAGGGTGCAAATCAACATGGTCCTAGCTCGAACATTCTTCAAACAATTATCTGGTCTCTCTATCTCCTGGGAAGATACACAAGATGCAGATCCATTCTTGTTTTCAAGTTGCAAGAAAAATCTTGGAAACAGATTCAGATAGTCTAGACAAAGATGTACTAGAACTCATGTTTGTGACAGAAGTTGAAGAACTGGGTTCCCGAAAGGTCATGAAACTTTGTCCATGGGGCAGGGACTTGGTTATAAACAGTAAGAATCGACATCAATAGGTTGTTGATTCAGTGTCATTTTGTGACACCAGTTGCAGAACAAGTTAAATGCTTTGCTCAGGGATTTTTTGATTTGCTTGGGAATTCAACACTCCAACAGTTTCTTCGAGTTTTAGAATCAGAAGATCTGGATCTAATGTTGTATGGAAAGGGTCATGATTTATGTATACAGGATTGGAAAGACCATACAGAGTATCATGAGTACACTGAAGCTGACGATCAAATTATTTGGTTTTGGCAAGTGGTCAATGGAATGCCAATGGAGAAATGCAGAAAGTTAATTTTCTTTTCAACCTCTCTAACCCACCTGCCACCAGAGGGATTTTCAGGATTTCCTTCAAATTTTCATATTCACAAGACCAATACTGACCTAAGCTGGCTTCCCGTGGCACATACATTGCAGGACGATATCATGATGAGGATGTTATGGTTGTTGTTATTTTGGGCACTGGTACAAACGCCTGTTACATGCAGATGCAATCCCAAAATGTCAAGGTCTTCTCTCAAAATCTGGTTATATGGTTATCAATACAAAGTGGGGTAATCTTTGGTCTTCTTATCTCCCAGCAACAGAATTTTTTAAAGTTATTAATGCGGAAAGTGTAAATCCTGGCAATGAACAGAAGCAAAGACACGAATGCAACTCATCCAGATATGAATTTGTAGGAGAATAGTCATCCTATACATAGTCATGAACATTTTCAGCACCTTCCACCTACTGTTGTGGTTCAAGAACACCATTTGTAGCTTCATAAACAACAGCAACAAAGGTCATCATGAAAGCTGAAACAAAGTGAAAGCTAAAATTAAAAAGACCTAGCATTCCACAGTAAATGCATTTCCATCTTAACAAGATGAGAATACATTCATGATCAGCAGCTCACATGAGCTTTTTGTGATTTTATAAGCATCACCTTTCAACTTGAAGGGTGAAGCTTGAACACTTGGCAAAATAATTATCATTCAAAGATCCATCCAAATTCCAGATGCTCATTCTTAGTAGCTAATGATAAATGTTCAAGCTGTGCTTTCGATGGTTTAGGCGAACAGAATGACTGTTCATTAACCACCGAAAACAGGGCTTTCGATATATAATTCACTCAACAGCTTTCTAGGTTAACCACTGAAATCCTGTCACTGCCAGACTGATCGAATTTTTGCACAGATCAAGGTTTTTCTGATCCAAATCATTTGAAAACACTCATGATGGATAGATGATGAATTATATATTCAGTTTCAAGATCCATTTTTGGTACATAAGGATTAGAAAGGGTAGCCAAGTTGATTTTGACACCTATTTTGGTGGAAACAGATTGGATTTTCTGCCTATCTCAACAAATTCGAATTTGCATCTCTTGGAAGAGTCATCACCCAGCCTTGGAAGGCTATTCTGCACTACACCTTGACTCTACAAGAGATGAAGACCATGAAATCTGGGATTGACCTCATTTTTGGGGATCATTCCATATCTTTGGCAAACTGAATTTTGACTTTCTATCTTTAGCATATTTGATCCATGCTTTTAGGATCTCAAAACTACATTGTAAAGCTATAAAGTTGAAGGTAAAATAGGAACTATAGGTTTGATTGGGAGTTCTACATGCTATTGTTTTTTAACAAGACACTTTCTTTAATATATCAGCCAGCAAGCTTCTTTCTTTTGTTACTGTCAGACCTTCTTCTATCTATTTCTATGCTTATGAGTGGAATTAGTTCTTTTGTCTCTATTTAATGATCCTGGTAACTGTCATCTTACTTTTGATTATTAAGCAAGAATCACAAGCATCCTTGACTAGTTTTTTGACCCATTATACATATGGTTTTATGTATGCTCTGGTTGATTGATTAGTTTTCTCATCCATCTGTTATTCAAAACTATCTGACAATAGCTCTTGAAGGCCCTGTGGTGCATGATTATAGTTAAGATTGTCTTGAGAATATAACTTAGAGTTTCAGATATTCATCTTGATCCAAAACCCCAACCCATTATTGAGAAAATAGTTCCTAAAAAGATTAAGTTACCAGGCATCTCTGACTTACAGCCTAGGAGAGTTTCCTGGAGTGATAACACTTCCCAGTGCAAATCTTCAATGTCTTCTTACCCTTGGCTGGGGTTACAAAATCCATCTGTGGGCTTTAATCCTCCCATGAATATCTAAGCTAATCATTCCCTCATGTGTACCTATCCACCGGGAAAATTCTTGTAGCAACAATAAGTATGCCCTCTAAGGGTTCATAAGTCACAAGGATCATAGCATGTAAATCACATCCAACAATTAAATTACCCAAATATGTGCATCAAACCCCCCTTATCCCAAACAAATTCTTAAAGACGTTATGCAATTTGACAAGTTAGGTTTGGAGAAGGCCTCAAAGTGTCCTATTGGGATAAAATCCCTTAAGTTTGGGGTGTTTCCCAAGTGGGAGCCAATCCAAGTCATGTAATCATATGAAGAGGCATGGGGTAAGTGTTTGGGCATGAGGTGCAATAATAACAGGGAAATGTAAGTCTTACCTGTGGGTGCCTTTGTAGAGGGAGAGATGCACCTTTCCATAAATGAAATTGTTTTCTATCCCATTCATTTCCTTTTAGATTTAGTTCTTTTGATGTTTTTCTTTTGTGATTCAAGGGAAAAGTTGAGGGACACTGTCCTGGATTGATAACCAGAGGTGACATTGTTATCCACAAACACTTCACAGAAATGAGAAGGTTGGCTCATGATGAGACCCCCTTTCTCTTGTCTATTCCACCAAGATCCACTACCCTGGTTTGGTGACCAGATAGGTGGTAGTGTCATACCGCTATGTGCACATGGTCATAATAGGTCGGCTCATGATGAGACCCCCTATCCACCAACTAATACCTTGAGTTTTTATGTATCTTATGAGTTCCCTTTTCTTACTGAGAATATTTTTACTGATTTCTCATAAATCCATGGGAGAATCATCTCAAAGGTTTCAACATCGACTTTTATCTCTTTCCAACTAATTTTACGCTCTGGGCCTTTAGCCCCTTCTTCCCACAAGGCAAGTTACAACCCTTCCTAGCATGGCCAATCCCAATGCTCAAACAAGGATAGGGGAGATGGAAGGAATAATGATGGAAAGTGGTAAGTACGGGTGGAATGGACGATAAATTTCATATACCCACCCAGTGGAAACCTATCCTAAAGGGAAACCAACTTACCAGGGCAATGTGTTACCCTTCCAAGTATAAAGGAGGCAAAGAGCATAATTTCCAAGCAAACATCATGAAACGAAGAAGGATTTTATACAACATATTCAAGTGCTTCAAAAATCAGAGTGATACATGCCATGATACTCAAACTCATTACCTCATGGAGCAAGACTCACCACCACTCCAAGACCAGGATTGTGGGGATGGATACTATTGTTGATAATGAATGAACTGCACTGAAGAAAAGGGAGGCCCTCCAGGGCCATGGTCAAGTCATATGCCTCTCAGTACTCCATTTCTAGGACTTGTAGGCCTCGAGACGTGATCTACTTAGTTATCCCTAGGGTAGGGGATAACATCTGGCTCCAACTCGAGGACATGTGCTCACCGTAGAGCGCATGAGAACCTCAACATATCTGGTATGACCTATGCCTACTAAATCTCAACGAAAGGTATTATAAATGGTTAAGGTGGTGATATCACCCCTTGTTCATATATGATATAATAAAATAAAGAGGATCTCTAATCTAGCATATGATCATGAGAATACATATATACATAATGAAAGAATACAATATGAAAATGCAACTATAACTATGCTAACTTGATATGCAATGGTATATACAATGGATGAAAAATGCCTACCTATCCTAACTCATTTGTAATTACCTATGAATTCAAGTCTCTTCCCCATGATGGGGTTTGAGGAGGCATCCACTAACTGGTAATGGATGTTTCCTCCCTTCAATCATGGAAAAGTAGTAGGAATCATTGATTGACTTCATTCTCATCTTAAAGGGTTCAAGCCAAAACTTTATGCATCCCTTAATGTTGTTAGGATCCCCCATCTTTGTATCCCAATCTAAAACCAAATCTCCTTACATGTAGTCCCCTCCTTCGGAATCAGCTGCTTCTTGTATTCTGGTGTATTGTGTTGAGGGAGGGGGATGTGTTTTTGTAGTAAGTACATCTCCTTGGTTTGGCTCGGTCAACAAATGTTCATCATCCCCCTTCCATTTGACAAATCCAACTCCTTTCCCTCTAAACCTTATCAAATCGTCAGTTGCATCCTCTTGTGTAGAAGAATAATCATCCCGATATTTAGAGAGGTTAGAAGCATCATCAGGATAATCACCCCAACTTGTATCTCTCTCATGCTCCATAACGAAAGTATTATCCCTTATGTATGTTTCATGCAAATGTAATGTCTCATCATTACCTTGTGTAATTTTGTCCTTGTTATTTCTAGGAGGATTTTGGTCACCCTTTCCCTTGGTCCACGTTATCTCATTAATATGGTCTTCTTCCACCAAGGGAAGAGTGGTACAGACTTGAAATAAGTAGGGATCTATGGATTTGTAGTTACTATGTCCATGATTACACATTTCAATGTGTTCCATCCTCTTTGTCTTTTTATGAAAAGTCATACAATCTTGGTCCCCGCCAGGGATAGTTGCGTAGGACAAGTCCATCTGCAGACTTTCGCCTAAAGTAGAAACCAATTCCCTAGATAATAGCATTCCCCAAGTGTCATGTACATCAACAACAACGATGTTGATTATGATGGGGAAATCAGGGTAGTCAGCAAGGTAGACTTCAAGACCTTCCATCAAGTCATAGACCTTGATGCCCTTTGACTCAAATCTACAAACGTTGTCATAAGGCCCTATAACTTCCATCCCTAATTCATTCATAACCTTCAAACTCATCATATTGAAAGATGACTCGAAGTGAAGCATGCAATTGTGAAGACATAGGTCATCTATTAGAAAGGAAGTGAGAAAGGGTGTTTGTTCATTTTGCTCAAAATGACCAGTTTGTAATAATGTGGAAGTTTCTTTGAACAATTGTTGGTCATCTAGGGTTTGTTTTGTCAAAGAATGGATTTCCAACATTCCACGAATCCTTTTGACCTTTTTTAATATATAGTCCATATTAGTGCTTAGTTTGGTCCTATCATTGCTAGGTTTTGGCTCAGGTTAGGGTAGATCCATAGAATACACTTGGGGTTCTCCAATATTCACCCTTGAGTCCTCACTTGTTTGGCTCAAGCACTCAATCCTAGGCCTCATGTCTTGATTTTATTGGATTTTCTTTAGCGTGATATTGGAGCACTCTCGAGGAAACAAGGTAAAGATGGAATCTACATAATTAGGTTTCTCATGAGTAGCCTTCGGGTAATCACATTCAAAATGTGAGTCTTTTCATGATAAGGACTTAGGATCGTCTTCTTTCCTCACAACATTTTGCAGATCCAAGGTGTTTGGATAAATTTGTTCTTTTGGAGCATGAGGTTTTATTTTCTAACTAGTATTTTGAGGAAGTCTCATAGAAAGAGGCTTTTGGGCTTGTGATAGTGCCCTTTCCAACTCAGTGATTTATTTAAAGGTACCTAGATTCACAGAGGGTTCATGTTGTTTTGAAAAAATTAATGCATCTTTTGTATCTGAGAACCAATTCTTCCAAGTACCAGTCCCTTTAGGGGGAATGGATAACTTAATTTGATTTTTTACCTCTAGTATCTCTGGGAAATCACGTTCTTATTCCTCAACATATTCCTCATCGAAACGTAGGAAATCATCTTGGTCCCAAAGAAGATTGACCTAGGAAAATGGATCACACCAATTGATATTTTATTCAATTCAGCAAGCAACATCTTGTGCCTCCTTAAGGTTTTTCGGGAATCGGTTCTTGAGGAGGGATTAGAAGATTCCTTCAAAATAATTGAGGTATTGTCCAATAATAAAACTCTTTGGCTGAAAATCAAAATCAATTCGACCAAGCAAGGCATTAAACATATAATTAAATTCCCTAACAATCTCATCGTCTTGTTTGCAAATTTTGATATATTGTGAGTAAAGGGAGGCCATATCTTCCATCACGCCCCACCTTTGCTAGAAAACTTGTTCTAAATATTCACAGGTTGTGAGGATTTGTATTGGGAGGTTAGTGCTCCATTTCCTAGCATCTCCAGTAAGTGAGGCAAGGAAAAGTTTCATTAATATGTCAATATGTTCATTCCCAGACTAATGGAAGTCGTAACTTTCACAAAATTTGGTCCAATGTGTGTTGCCAGAAGCCCCAACCTCTCTGGAAAACTTGGGTATCCATGAATCAACATCCTTAGGTAGATCATGTATGCCTCCTTTGATATTATCCAAGTCCAAAGTGTTGAAGAGTTCTTCGGGGGCCCATTTAGGAGGGGCCATGTGGATAATAGGAACTACAGGATAATAAGGTGTGTATTGATGTCCACTACAAGTCGTCATTAGTGGAGTCGCCAGACAATATCCTTGATATTATCAAAGGGATGAGGGGATAATCCTTAGTGGAGTCGCCAGGCAATATTTGTGAAGAAAACAATTTATATAAAGGCTTACCGAAAAAGTTTCATTCAAGTAAAAATTGACTCGATGTTCCCCGGCAGCGGCGCCAAAATTTTTATTACACAATATGTACTTGCCCAAATCCAAAGGAAAGTGAAAAAATATTGGCGTAACAAGGGGGTGACCTATCACTATCACCTTAATAGGAAACCCCTTTATGTTTAGGAGTATGTTAAGAATACCCCGAGGGAGACATACCTAGTGACCTAAAGGGATGATGAAACTAAAGCAAGGATGCAGAGATATCCCCCTCTCATTGGTCACTCAATTCAAAAGGTTTTTATGTCTTAGGAGATGAATCAAATGTAATGGATGAAGTGTACCTTCCCAGAACAAGACAACAAGCAAAAAAATGGTAGTTTCAAGTACAAAATGATATTAATGCTTCAATAAAACAATAAACCTTTGAAATGTATGGTAGCTTATACAAAATTGCAGCTAAATGACATTTTACAACAACAAGAAGTATTTTGTAACAAATGCAAGAAATATTCCTCCAAATTGCTCGAAAAGATAACATATATTAGGCAGATTGATAATCAAATGTCACAAGAAACTTTAGAAGTGTTTAACTAGCATTTAATATGGATTATGAAGAAAATTTGTTGCATTAAGATGGTTGTAGCAGTGATTTATAATAGCAGCAAGTAAGTTAGTTTTCTAGGCTAGGTTAGTGTTAGTTTCAGTTAGTGAAATCTATAAGGTTCAAGGTTTGAGTGTTGGTTTGATCTCTCAACAAAAGGAGTGTAAGGAATAGTGCATTTAAAGGGTTATGGAGTCAAAAGTTCAACAACATTCATTTGGAGTAAGCAACAAAATTATTATGTTTATCCAAGTAAAGGATGAATCTTAGAAGAGTAGTAACTTAAGTCTTCTTAGGATTCAATCTTTGGGGAGGTGAGCTACTAGAGAGTAGGAACTTCTAGGCCCTAGTGGCTTTCCTCCTTCTTAGATAATTGAAAGAAATATTTAGATGCAACCACAATTGATCAAGACCTCTAAAGTGATATCACTTTAGGGATTTAGAGGCTTGACAATATAAACCAATCAGGCAAAGTCTAGCAAATACAAAGTGAAGAAGTAGTAACTTAAGTTATTCACTTCTAGAGTTTATCAAGCATGCAATTTCATAATATTTATCATGAGCAATAAAATGTACCATAACCATTCCAAAGTAATGACAAAAAGCAGATTTACTTACTTCACCAAGAAGAATCATGCATGAAAACACTAGATGACTAAATGACTTCACAAAAATTGATCCAAGTTGCAAGTAGAAGACTCCAAGAGAGGTGCTCGTCACAATTTCAGCCAATAAACCCTAAGTAGGGTGCAAATTTCAGTCCACTTCTCTCCTAGTGAGAGTTGTTATGATAAAATGAGAGTACTTTATCTCTATTTATACAAAACTTTGATCCTTAATTAATTTTAGGTCAAAATTAAGGATGACCTGGCCAATTTACATTAAAATCCAATTTTGACATAAATAAAATTAATTAGCATCTAAAGACACCTCCAAGGGTGATGCCATGCCCTTCTAGGGTGACGTTGAGGCCCTAAGGTGGAACGTTGAGCTTAAAGGTAGGGTGCTTGGCCTCCAGAGGCCCCAGATGAAGCTCACACATGACACTATGCTCATAAATGTCCCCAAAGTGAAAACCCTTGCTCTGGTTGATGTTCAAGGTCATGATGGTGACGTCTTGGGCCTTCAAGGGCCAATGTCCATGTGGAAGAGAAATATCCCCCTGGGTCTAGGTATTCCAAGGTGCCTCCAAAGGCAGCCTCCTTCTTTCTTCCCGGTGAAAATCTTCAATGTATTCTTACCCATGGTTGGGGTTACAACATCCATCTGTGGGATTTAAGCCCCTCATGAAGGTCTAAGCTAATCATTCCCTCATGTGTACCTGTCCACCGGAAAAATTCCTATAGCAAAAAAAAATACTCCCTCAAGGGGTTCATAAGTCACAAGGATCATAGCATGTAAATCACATCCAATAATTAAATTACCCAAACATGTGCATCAAACCCCCCTTATCCTAGAAAAATGCTCAAAGACGTTATGCAATTTGACAAGTTAGGTTTGGAGAAAGACTTAGAATGTCATATTGGGATAACATCCCTTAAGTTTGGGGTGTTTCCCAAGTGGGAGCCAATCCAATTCATGTAAGCATATGAGGTGGCATGGGGTAAGTGTTTGGGCATGGGGTGCAGTAATAATAGGGAAATGTAAGTCTCACATGTGGGTGCCTTTGTATAGGGTGAGATGCACCTTGTCATGAATTCAATTGTTTCCTATCCCATTCATTTCTTTTTAGCTTTATTTCTTTTGATCTTTTTCTTTTGTGCTTCAAGGGAAAAGTTGAAGGACATTGTCTTGGCTTGATGACCAGAGGTGACAGTGTTATCCACAAACACTTCACGGAAATGAGAAGGTTGGCTCGTGATGAGACCCCCTTTCTCTTGGTTATGCCACAAAGAGACACTACTCTGGTTTTGTGACCATATAGGTGGTAGTGTCATACCGCTACATTCCCATGGTCATAATAGGCCAGCTCATGATGAGACCTCCTATCCACCAACTAATACCTTGAGTGTTTATGTATCTTATGGGTTCCCTTTTCTTACTGAGAATATTTTTATTGCTTTCTCGGGAATCCCTAGGAGAAGCATATCAAAGGTTTCAACATTGGGTTTTATCTCTTGACAACTACTGTTATCCTCTGGTCCTTTAGCCCCTTCTTCCCACAAGGCAAGGTACAACCCTTCCTAGCGTGGCCAATCCCAATGCTCAAACAAGGATATGGGAGATGGAAGGAATAAATATGGAAAGTGGTAAGTCTGGGGGAACAGACGATGTCTTTCACAGACCCACCCAATGGAAACCTATCCTAAAGGGAAACCAACTCACTAGGGCACCGTGTTACCCTTCCAAGTATAAACGAGGCCAAGAGCATAATTTCCAAGAAAACATCATGAAACGAAGAAGGATTTGATACAACATATTCAATTTCTTCAAAAATTAGAGTGATACATACCATGATACCCAAACTCATTACCTCATGGAGAAAGACTCACTGACACTCCAAGACTAGGCTGGTGAGGATGGATACTGTTGTTGATGATGAATAGATTGCACTGAAGAAAATAGGGGCCCTCCGGGGTCATGCTCAAGTCGTTTTCCTCTTGGTACTCCATGTCTAGGACCTGTGGGGCTCGAGATGTGATCTCCTTAGTTATCCCTAGGGTAGGGGATAACACTACCTACAAGAAATTCTCACTTAACATTATTGTCAATTGGATTGAATATATGGAGTGTGACTAGTAACTTGATAGCTATAATTCTTGTTGATTACAGTTTGAGTGATCGATACATTCCTGTGGAAGGCTTACTTGGTTTATGCTTCATTTATTTTCAAGATTTGAGTGTTTCCTTATGATTTTACTTTTCATGCTTTTAATTTCTTCCCATGTGTGATCGGTCGGATGTGGATAGCTACCAAAAATATTAACAGGTTATGATCACAGAAACTCCAAAAAATCACAAGCTATGGGGCCTTGATTCAACTCTGACACTTCTGGGTTTAATTATACAAGCTTTATCTTGTTTGAATTCGATGCTTGATAAGCTACGAGAGTCATTTGAATCATTGAGAGAACTATATGGTTACAGTAATATTTATGACAAAAGTAAAAGATTGTAACTAAACCTAGCCTCGGAGTTGACTTATTAACTAAATTTCCTTTTAATATAGTTTATCATAGTTAGTTGTTTGATCCTGCATATATTTTTTCGACATCTCACAAGTTTATGAACACCCTGGTTGATAATTTAATGTTCATCAAATTAAGCAATTAAATTGACCAACACTTTTGGCATCATTTCTGGGGAGATTCTAAGGGATTAGGCATTGGTAATTTATCCCTTTTGTTTTTCTTTTGTTCCTTTTGCATGAGATTTGGTACTAACATTGTATAAATGAAAAAGGTAGCTATGGTAAGATGAGAGGTAAGAACATGTGCATCCACTATTGTGGGGTACATTGTCTTGTCAATTCTAAACTATGTTGGTACAATGTGTTTTATTTTAGTTAGTTTTAATGATTCATGGAAAGAAGAAAATCTAATTCATGTCAACAGACAACTTGGTGACAATAGGGTCTTAGTAGCATGAGGCATTCAAGTACATGATTATATTTCCTTTGAAGTTTGTATGTTTTATTTTAGCATTTATTTCATATAAAGGTAGAGAAGTTTTATTTTCAATGTTGTAAGAACCCCCTCCCCCCCATACACTAATCTATGTTGCAAGACAAGAACTATCAGCCAAAAAAGAAAGATGCTAAATAGTTTGTTGGGAAAAGGAAGAAATTATACTCCAAGAAATCTCTCAAATCTTGACCACAATTGGAAACATACATGCATCTTAGGAGGAACAAATATTTACCGCAATTGGAAACATATCTGCATCTCAGGAGGAACAAATCTTGACCACAATCAGAAACATATTTCCATCTCAGGGAGTAATAGAAGAGAAAAGGATCCATGAGCAACATCAAGAAGCATATCTAGGAGATTTCTTTGATCATCCTTGCCAATATACAGAATACAACAAAGAGCCATGGACCACATCCTATGGAGAATTGGAATTGTAACCACATATTGAAGAGCTTCTTACGAGTCTATGTATGAATCCTTTGTGAAAAATCCAGATCTTCAAATATCTACAGTGAATGACAAAGGACGAAATACAAATCAATGTTAATGAACAAGAGAACCAAGGAGACAAATATTACATTGAAACTTGGTTCCAAGTGATTACCAACCCAAAATATTCCTCCATTATTCAACATCTCCTAGAACCATATCCATTAGTGCAGTTGGTTTCTCATGTTCAATCATCCATTGAGGTATATTTTTCAAACTTGGATACGAGTCTACTTATGATCTTGTTACACAGATGGATGCATTGGAAGTTCTCCTACACTTGAGGGAAGATCTTATTTTCCAATAAAAGTAGTCTAGTATGGAAGAATGAATAAATAAATAATAAAGAGAAAAATAAGTATAAGTGTGAAAACGAGGACTCTTGTGTAGTTAGACATGAACTTTGCTTGAAAACCAAGTTTCTAGCTGACAAGGTTCACAACAAATTTATGCATGTAGTTGTTGGCTCAATCTTTCATTTATAATTTCTTCAAATTATTTTGTTCGATGCTCGAGTTGGATGATGCAATATTCCCTAAGGCCCTCCTTTCAAGAGATCTTCTCACATTGAGCTCAACACCTTATCTAGGATCAAGAACTGAGATTTTGATAATACCTTGGAGCGTATATGCCTTAAAGACAATTTTTCTCGCTGATAATAATGGGAATACATTAATGTCCCCTGACAGTCAGGTCCTACATGATAATCGACTTCGACACATTCATTTGTTCCTGACATGATGCATTATGGTACCTTGACACTCATTGTCATTACTGGTGAGTTGTCTCATGTTGGTTAACAACATTCATCAATGGTCGGTAATCCA
>SNQJ01S0092549.1:32461-42798 GCA_010110895.2 Picea sitchensis
ACCAAGGAGACATTTTCATTTTGAATCATCTTGTACTTGAACATTTAAGTGGGGTAAAAGGAGGTTTCCCCCTCGAAGAGGCTTATTATCTGAAATTATCTCTTTTTCAAGGCGTTGAGTACTTTTTCTAAGGTTTTTATATGGTATATTGATGTTTGGTTCTTAACAGTAATGTGGGTAATGACTGTTCTGCATGCACCGAAATAACTCCACCACCTCGCACGCTCTGTCATAAATGTTTCCCCCTATCTCGGTTCACTCTGGTGTTTTCGCGTAAGCCTGTGAGAATTTTTCCCCTGCGTATACTATGTTCAAACCCTAACCCCTGCACCCTGCTAGCCATGTACTCCTCTCTATGGCACCGGTGGTTCGCATAGAGCCGAATGGTAACCAAGCTCTGTTGTTATTTGATAATGCCCGTAAGGATTTAGAAGAAAATGGTTGGCTGGTGTTTATACAGAGGTTCGAGGGTTTCAATTTGTTTGTTGCCCAACAATTCGTCCTCACCTTTGATGGGTGCAGGGCTAAAGTAGGTGACATTCAGCTTGAGCTGAATGAAGAATTCATAAGCTCTGCTACAGGATTAGCATCCATGGGCTAGCGATGGTTTAAAAATTCCAAAGTTGATGAGGTATCGTGGCCTTTGTTATTCGTATCAAGGAAGTTTGTCTCCTGTGATAGAGGTATGCCTATTTCCACCCTTAAACCCAGGTGGCACGATCTTTTGATAATGGTTAAACAATTTGTGACCTATGAAGGTCAGTATGGATTGGTTTTTCTTTATCACCTCCGGTTGTTGATGAATTTCATGGGTTATTCTTTGAACATGCCGTATTACTTCTCGCGTAGTCTTTACAAGATGGCTAAGAGGTTCAAACGCGAGAAGGATGATAGCAGCTTGTTTCACCATGGCTTGATTAGACTCATCGTCGTCCACCATTTAAACCTTCACGACAATAATTGACAAGCCTTTCTATCTGGAAATGGCTTTGTTGATTCAGAGTCTGTCCAAATCGACAAGTCTGTGGTTAGTGATACTATGGTCGGACCAACCGTGCCATTTCATATCCTTTTACCCCCTGCCAAACCCTCGATTTTCCCTAACATCGACCTACCCAATACCCTAACCAACCCATGCACAAAAGACAAGACCGAGGATGTTAAGAAACCTGTGAGTAAGAGAGTCAAGGGTAATCCTACTGTCAACAACAAGGGTAAGAAAAATGCTAGATTAATATCGAGACTTGCCCAAAATAAGCCTAAGACAAAATTTGATCAAAAGCCCATAGTTCTGAGCGAAGACTTAGACTCCGATATCGAGCGCTTCCTAGCTGGAGAGTACCCTTATTCCCATGGTCTATGTTCCGAACAACCCTGTGACTATGTATCTAATTTTCCCCCATGCCTAAAGAACAATCCTAACTACCTAGGAATCAGGATACATAATGAAACCCTTGGTGGCTTACACAAACCCTCACCTATGTTATCGAAGCCCGAGCAACCGTCATGCATCCAATGCAATGTGTGGATAGAGCGTTATTTCACTGACGTCCCCTTGTTGCAATCAAAGATCAAATCATTAGAAGACCAAGTCATAGTGCTATCAAAAGAAAGGGATAGGCTTCAAGCTAATGACAAGAGGCAAAAAACCACTGGTTCGATTGTTTTCAGGAATGTCGAAGCTGCAACGACCTTCGTCAATTCCAAATTATCATGACCAAGTTGTTTTCTGATTGTCTAGGTATGAATTTCAATTTTAATTTTGTTTTATGAGTGGCTTGAATTAATATAATGAATTGGTTTTTGAGTTTCGATTAGCTCTGTTCATTATTCAAAATGATTCTTTCATAGTTTGATTATCAAAAACGATTATGTTGTGGATCCTATACAGTAGATTCATTCTGCTAAAATCAAATGTAGTTATGATTTGGTTATGTGATTTTATCGTGCCCAGTTTAGTATAAGCGATTCATTGGTTTTTAATTTGGTTTGGTTTGTTTGTGAATCAATTCTATTTGATAGTTGATTTGGTTTGATTTCGATTAGTTTCGTTTGTTCCTAATAAACTCAAAACAACATTGTTGACTTTGATTAGCCAGGAATGACCCTGTTTTGTATTGAATTAATATTCTCGTTTGGATTTTGGATTACATTCGACCTGTGAAAAAGATCTAATTTGCTGAAATCGGGGAGCTGTCTTGATTTATAACGATTGTGTCAAATCCAAACTGTTTCGATTCGTTCTTGTTTTGATTTGATTACTGCGTGTCTTGAGTTAGCACGATTGCTTGTATGAGTTGGATTGGTATCAAAAATAGATTTGATGCTGCTCTGTTGGTTTTGATTTTCAAAAATGATTCTGTTAAGCTCAGATCGACATATTTTGTCTCTGTTGAATTCGTATGAAAAACTCGGCTAATAGTTCGTTTTGAAGTTGATTCAAGTGATGATTCTGTTGACTGTCAATCGATTTTGTCTGCCTCCAATTGGCAAAAACAAACGTTTGACAAATCCCACATATCCTGTTATCAATTGATTAATTCAATTACAATTTCATTTGTATCAATTTACATACAAGTTTTGATTTGATTTGCAAATAGCATGGGCCATTTGTATATGTTTAATATAGTTCTATTAATTTGAAAAAATGATTATGTTGATTTCGTTTGGATTCGAAAATGATTTTGTTGATGGCTAAAGAAACATAAACTGTTGGTGTTGATTTCAATTGGTTCATGAAAATGATTTCATTGCTGTCGAGTTATCCAATATGATTCTGTTTACCTGAAATTGTGATAACAAATTGAACATAGTACATCTATCTCTGTAATCATTCGATTGATCATAATCTTGTCTGCTCTCGAATTAGTATAACAATTTTGGATTTGAATGATTCATTGGTTTTTCAAATAGCAATTAGATATTTGTTTAATACTTTGAATTTAATTCTTTGAGTTTTGAATTGGTTTTAAAACGATTCTGTGTTTGATTTAGACCAGCTACAGAATCGCGAGATTCTGTAGCTAGTCTTAAAACTAGATTTTTGTCAATTTTATTAACAAAATATTCTTTTAACTTGTCTATTTTTGTCCTCTCTCAGGTACATACGAATTGTAGTGATCAAATGGGCATGTTGTGGCAGTTTAGGGGATATTTGTGTGATGTTGTTTTTATTTTAAGTTGTTAGTTTGAGTCAGAAATAGAGACTTGGGATATCATCCCAGATTTTTTATAAACTGTTTTGATAATTCCCACAGGGATGTTTCACCCTGTGGGAGGTATTTAAATACTTGTTATTTTTTGTAATAATGATGATCCTCACTATGGGAGAAACAGACTATGGATTTATGATATAGACTGAGATGAAAGTTGATGTCTTGTAACAACTTTAGCTTTCAATATATCAAACTTTTGTTTCAAGTTTTATTCATATCATTTTGCAGTCGATTATAGACTACTTTAGCTATCGTAATCTATTGCAGGTTGATGTGACTTGATTAATGTGTTATCCATATCTGATCTCTCTTATTTAAAAAATACAACAATTACTTTATTTCAGTTATTGAATCACAAATTTCTCTTCTTCGTTAATTGAATCATTTTGTACAAATCCTTGCACGCATATTTATCTAAATGTGATGATTTGTAAATTATAAGATTGTTGTAACTTTTATGTCTTGTTTGTTCTATTATCGATATTCAAAAGAGCACTGTTGCTTACTGTTTACTAGAGGCTTGCAGAGAATTGATGCAGGTTTCCTCCCATTCAACAGCTAAACTGGATTCGTTACACATGACAAATTGGAAAGTGTTATCACAGGTTAGCTTATTAGTGTTATTTAAGTAGTTTAGATAAATATATGTATAGTTTAGATTTATAGTTAGAGTTAGTATTTTATTTGTTTAGTTTAGTTAGTTTTTTTTGAATTCCTTTCTCATAAAACTATAAAAAACAAAAAACAGTTTCGCTGTCTTAGGACAGTTTGCAATTGATTTTTGCAGGTTTTCTTCTAAATCTGTAATTTCTAAATATTGTACATTTGTGATTAAGATTTGATTCAGTTGATAGTTGAATGTTAAATTTCATAGAATTATTATAGTTTAAGTAGTGAATTGTATATATTAATAGTTTAGATTTGTTTATTAGTTTGTTTTAATTATTTAGATTAGTTCATTTAGAGTAGTTTTCTTTTGTTTTCTTAGGACTTAGATCGGCTAATGGAGCCGCTAAACCTGTCAGGGTGGGTTATCCCAAACGGCTTGGGTTATTTAGACAACCCCGGACCGGATCCACTCTTCTAGTTGACGGATGGTCAATTTTTCCCGTCAACACTATGTAATCAACTATTACTTTAATTTAAGAGGCGGAGGACACACTTGTTATGCTAAATTGACCCAGAATAAGTTGTAATAGACACGTGTAATTCATTCTATATTTAATTGTCACGTTAATCCATTAATTTAGACTTTCATTGTCCTCTTGTTTTGACCAAATATGGTTATCTCAACAATGAGTTTAGGAGCATCCGAATAGGAGAAAAATCATCTTGACCTTTATAGAAGCAACACTCATATCATCATTTCAAATTTAGGACAATGTTGATATATGAACCAATGATCTCATATAAACATTTTCCAATTATGAAAACAAGGGACACAAACCATATCGATTTTGGAGGAAATCCATGAAGTTAACTCCTATGAGTTGAGATTGGTTTGGATCGAGGAGGAACAACACTACTTGAGTGCACATCTTGGGCACTAATGTGTATCGTGAGCTAGCACTTTCTCATGGTTTGTTTTGAAGCTACCTTTGGAGAACACGGCCCAAATCATGAACCTTGCAACAAAATCATGTAACCAATTTCATTTGGAGATGCGCCACCATGATCCTACCATGAATTGAACTTCCAATTGTTAAATATGATATGCGTTTTTATCCTAGTTGACTGAGACTTTGACCACAATCCCTACGCTAGGTTGATGGCTATTGGATTTGTTTGAATAACAAAGAAGCATAACAACACCATTCTTAATAAAACCTAGATTCTCGATTTTATCCATAAAAGGCAGAACTATGCCAAACGTCGAGGCACTATTGAATTTCATCTACTACCAAAATTATCGTGGCACACTCTACTACCGATTTTCTTGTAGGTGGTGATATGTTACCGAGTTTCCTACAGAAATTAATAATCATATGTCTCTCTAATATATTATGACAAAAAGGTGGATAATATGGCAATGTGAATGATGGATGTATGCAGGATAAGGGATAAATTAGGGAATAAATAACTGATTGGTCACTGAAAAACTTGTAGAAATTGACGCTCAACATCCCCCCCACACTCAAGTATTTTAATATACTCATGAAACAAGGTTATAGATGGATGAATGATGCCCGAATCATGATATATGTTTGCAGTCTATAGCCCTCTATATCATATGGTTTATTCTTTCTTCCTCTACTTCCTTTATGTATTTATTAATCATGTGATATGGGCAAGAAAGAGAAATTTCTAATAATTTCACTTGCTTCTCAAATGAACTAAGAATTAGGGAGTATGCTCACATGATCATGTCCAGTCCTTGAATAATGACATGATATATAGATGAGAGTTAAAAACAACTTTGAATGCAATATGACCAAGTCCCTGAATTGCATAACTCCTTCTGCATCCCAAATGATCTCATATTTTCAATTAGAATCCTCGCCCTTTTATTTCTTACCACTTTTCTATTTGGTCACTATTACAATTACTACAAATTTTGTCAATAAACCATCCACACCATTGGCTGTCCAGGAAAGAAGTAGAACAAAACTCATAGAAAACAAGCTTGCATACCAAAAATATATGTGTGTTTTCTTTGGAAGAAATCACAAATGACTTGATACAATTCCCTTCTGGTTGGTTGTTGGTGAAGATGATAGTACACTCCTAGATAACATCATGAATGAAGGATATAGGTTTCCATATTGTCAATTGAAAGGACCAACTGTATGCTCTATAACTAGTTCATTTGGTGTTGGATGGAATAGTGTACATTGATCATGGCCAGATTGGACAAGGATAGGCTTGATTAACTCCAACATATGTGTTGATATCTCCTCTCTTAAGTAGTTTTGATATTTTTTTTCTTTCTTTTAAGAGGCGAGAGTGAATAGGACTCAAGGATATATACTCTAACTAAGTCGGAGCTAAGGATATTCCCTATCTCTGATGGTGTATTTCTAATACAAGACAAGGAGATTGAAACTATACATTTTAATTACAAGATCTAAGATATAGTTGTATGATGAAATAATTTAAATGGAAGAGGTATACTTCTTCCTCGAGTTTCTTCAAAATTTTAACAGTGCCAAAGGGAAAATTATAATAGTGGCATACACAATGGATGAAGGAATGAAAATGAATAAGGGATGACATATAATTACATTTAGGAGTTCATTATGCATGAATTCCCATGTTAGATTACTACATATGAATATAGATTGCTTACTAAATTACCTTTACTGATGTATGCTAATCTAGAAGAGACAAGAACTCGAACTATGGATGCATGGTCTGAAAATTAGTTTGTTGAAGATCATCTGAAGAAATCTGGACTGTTGTAGGAAGATGGAATACCCTCTATGGATGGTTGAAACAAGTATTCTAGAATTCTGAAGAACAAAGGTTGAAACTGCAAATGCAATGGGAAATCTGATAACTACTACTAGAATTCATGATCCCTGGATATGACCCCTTCTTATTGTTGAACTATGTTGCTTATGTTGAAATCTGAATATAGAAGGAAATATGAATTGTATTGCTGCTTGGAATACTTTTCCATGTTGTTGCTGAAATATAACAAGGGTGTTGTCTCAATAATTGTAATGAGAAAGGGGAATGAAACAACTTCTGCTTAGGTTCCTACCAAAACATAGATCTTCCTCTTTAAAACAAGTTTCTTTTCTAATTGTTGACATTCCCTTTTTATTTGAAAAATGGGAAAAGACTGCAAGTTGATGTGAATATTATTAAACCATATAGCCTTCAATATTTTCCAACCCCCATGGTACAATATTTTCCATGTGAATGAATGTGTTGAGGTTGAACATGGAAAGGATTTGTTGGATTACCGACCATTGATGAATGTTGTTAACCAACATGAGACAACTCACCAGTAATGACAATGAGTGTCAAGGTACCATAATGCATCATGTCAGGAACAAATGAATGTGTCGAAGTCGATTATCATGTAGGACCTGACTGTCAGGGGACATTAATGTATTCCCATTATTATCAGCGAGAAAAATTGTCTTTAAGGCATATACGCTCCAAGGTATTATCAAAATCTCAGTTCTTGATCCTAGATAAGGTGTTGAGCTCAATGTGAGAAGATCTCTTGAAAGGAGGGCCTTAGGGAATATTGCATCATCCAACTCGAGCATCGAACAAAATAATTTGAAGAAATTATAAATGAAAGATTGAGCCAACAACTACATGCATAAATTTGTTGTGAACCTTGTCAGCTAGAAACTTGGTTTTCAAGCAAAGTTCATGTCTAACTACACAAGAGTCCTCGTTTTCACACTTATACTTATTTTTCTCTTTATTATTTATTTATTCATTCTTCCATACTAGACTACTTTTATTGGAAAATAAGATCTTCCCTCAAGTGTAGGAGAACTTCCAATGCATCCATCTGTGTAACAAGATCATAAGTAGACTCGTATCCAAGTTTGAAAAATATACCTCAATGGATGATTGAACATGAGAAACCAACTGCACTAATGGATATGGTTCTAGGAGATGTTGAATAATGGAGGAATATTTTGGGTTGGTAATCACTTGGAACCAAGTTTCAATGTAATATTTGTCTCCTTGGTTCTCTTGTTCATTAACATTGATTTGTATTTCGTCCTTTGTCATTCACTGTAGATATTTGAAGATCTGGATTTTTCACAAAGGATTCATACATAGACTCGTAAGAAGCTCTTCAATATGTGGTTACAATTCCAATTCTCCATAGGATGTGGTCCATGGCTCTTTGTTGTATTCTGTATATTGGCAAGGATGATCAAAGAAATCTCCTAGATATGCTTCTTGATGTTGCTCATGGATCCTTTTCTCTTCTATTACTCCCTGAGATGGAAATATGTTTCTGATTGTGGTCAAGATTTGTTCCTCCTGAGATGCAGATATGTTTCCAATTGCGGTAAATATTTGTTCCTCCTAAGATGCATGTATGTTTCCAATTGTGGTCAAGATTTGAGAGATTTCTTGGAGTATAATTTCTTCCTTTTCCCAACAAACTATTTAGCATCTTTCTTTTTTGGCTGATAGTTCTTGTCTTGCAACATAGATTAGTGTATGGGGGGGAGGGGGTTCTTACAACATTGAAAATAAAACTTCTCTACCTTTATATGAAATAAATGCTAAAATAAAACATACAAACTTCAAAGGAAATATAATCATGTACTTGAATGCCTCATGCTACTAAGACCCTATTGTCACCAAGTTGTCTGTTGACATGAATTAGATTTTCTTCTTTCCATGAATCATTAAAACTAACTAAAATAAAACACATTGTACCAACATAGTTTAGAATTGACAAGACAATGTACCCCACAATAGTGGATGCACATGTTCTTACCTCTCATCTTACCATAGCTACCTTTTTCATTTATACAATGTTAGTACCAAATCTCATGCAAAAGGAACAAAAGAAAAACAAAAGGGATAAATTACCAATGCCTAATCCCTTAGAATCTCCCCAGAAATGATGCCAAAAGTGTTGGTCAATTTAATTGCTTAATTTGATGAACATTAAATTATCAACCAGGGTGTTCATAAACTTGTGAGATGTCGAAAAAATATATGCAGGATCAAACAACTAACTATGATAAACTATATTAAAAGGAAATTTAGTTAATAAGTCAACTCCGAGGCTAGGTTTAGTTACAATCTTTTACTTTTGTCATAAATATTACTGTAACCATATAGTTCTCTCAATGATTCAAATGACTCTCGTAGCTTATCAAGCATCGAATTCAAACAAGATAAAGCTTGTATAATTAAACCCAGAAGTGTCAGAGTTGAATCAAGGCCCCATAGCTTGTGATTTTTTGGAGTTTCTGTGATCATAACCTGTTAATATTTTTGGTAGCTATCCACATCCGACCGATCACACATGGGAAGAAATTAAAAGCATGAAAAGTAAAATCATAAGGAAACACTCAAATCTTGAAAATAAATGAAGCATAAACCAAGTAAGCCTTCCACAGGAATGTATCGATCACTCAAACTGTAATCAACAAGAATTATAGCTATCAAGTTACTAGTCACACTCCATATATTCAATCCAATTGACAATAATGTTAAGTGAGAATTTCTTGTAGGTAGTGTTATCCCCTACCCTAGGGATAACTAAGGAGATCACATCTCGAGCCCCACAGGTCCTAGACATGGAGTACCAAGAGGAAAACGACTTGAGCATGACCCCGGAGGGCCCCTATTTTCTTCAGTGCAATCTATTCATCATCAACAACAGTATCCATCCTCACCAGCCTAGTCTTGGAGTGTCAGTGAGTCTTTCTCCATGAGGTAATGAGTTTGGGTATCATGGTATGTATCACTCTAATTTTTGAAGAAATTGAATATGTTGTATCAAATCCTTCTTCGTTTCATGATGTTTTCTTGGAAATTATGCTCTTGGCCTCGTTTATACTTGGAAGGGTAACACGGTGCCCTAGTGAGTTGGTTTCCCTTTAGGATAGGTTTCCATTGGGTGGGTCTGTGAAAGACATCGTCTGTTCCCCCAGACTTACCACTTTCCATATTTATTCCTTCCATCTCCCATATCCTTGTTTGAGCATTGGGATTGGCCACGCTAGGAAGGGTTGTACCTTGCCTTGTGGGAAGAAGGGGCTAAAGGACCAGAGGATAACAGTAGTTGTCAAGAGATAAAACCCAATGTTGAAACCTTTGATATGCTTCTCCTAGGGATTCCCGAGAAAGCAATAAAAATATTCTCAGTAAGAAAAGGGAACCCATAAGATACATAAACACTCAAGGTATTAGTTGGTGGATAGGAGGTCTCATCATGAGCTGGCCTATTATGACCATGGGAATGTAGCGGTATGACACTACCACCTATATGGTCACAAAACCAGAGTAGTGTCTCTTTGTGGCATAACCAAGAGAAAGGGGGTCTCATCACGAGCCAACCTTCTCATTTCCGTGAAGTGTTTGTGGATAACACTGTCACCTCTGGTCATCAAGCCAAGACAATGTCCTTCAACTTTTCCCTTGAAGCACAAAAGAAAAAGATCAAAAGAAATAAAGCTAAAA